>JAHZNB010004799.1:0-18696 GCA_027744295.1 Callyntrura guangdongensis
CTTTTTTCTTTCTTTCAAAAAAAACTATTACAGGCAGCAGACAGACCAACTTAAAATATCCAACCTTCTACCTACGTGGTTGAGAGATGCCGGCGGTACAATGAACATCACGGCACAATATCGCGTGCTCTTTGCATAATATTACACACACACACACACATTACACATTATAGCAGAAGCAATTGTATTATTATTATCATTCTTTCCCAATGACTTCAACCACTAACCGTTTTCCATCATCATCCATCCGAAATGCCAACAAGGGGAAACATGCAAATGCAAAAATATATGAACACAACACACATGTCAAGTAGTTAATGGAGAAGAGTACAGTGGTACAGCAAAACATTAATGAATGCAAAGGCATAAATGGAAAGTGTAAAATGGACTCAGTTTTTATATAATGAAGGCCGGTTACCGGTATACTTGTACTACTACACCAAGTTATACCCCTATAATAACGCCACCACTACATAACCCTATAAAGTGACGAGCAGACACGTTGTTTTTGCAGTATGTAATGATAATAAAAATGTTTTTGTTATATCTTATATACTCTTATATAACGGAGAGGAGTAATGTATATACCGGCAAACTTGTTCCCATACAGCCTGCAGTTCTATATGTGTAAAAAGAGATGTTTGTTCATTCTTCTGTCTAAATGGAGCTGTGCATGTAACGTTTGCGTTACTCCTTCTTTTTTCCTTCTCTCCTTCGTTCTGTTTTTCTCGTTGTGAGCTTGATATGTTGATGATGATGACGGGATGATGATTATGTGAGAGAGATATGTGATGTGATGGGAGTATATGTGTGTCTGTCTCTGTGTCTACTCTTGTCTGCTAAACTATTATATCGACATCATTATATTATTATTATGACGATCATCGACAAATCCCCAGCAAGAAAAGCAGCAGTAAAGCAATAACGTACAAAACTGTACACACACAACACACATAAATTAAGCATTAAAAAGCCGGCTTATTTTTTTTCTCATGCATTGCATTGCATGCACGATGCATGCTCCATTTCCGCTCAATTGCGTTATTGAACAATTCACATCCTTTTCAGCTATTAGCTTAGAACAATTTTATAAAAAAACATATTATTCTCTTCTCGGGACTCTCCCCCGTCACCGCGGTGTTCTTGAACACAAAAAATATTAATATATGGCAAATGCGTTGGTGGGGGGAGGATTGACAAATTGTATGAATAAAAAATTATAGCTATTATTATTATTGTTATTAATAATAACAACACTTTTTGTCCATATTGTCCAATGAAAAATATAAAAGTAATCATCCCAGCACTTGTAACAACAATAAGACACAACATACATCGTACAAACATGAGGATGCCACACACAACGTCAGCAATTTTCATTTGCATTATGCGGCCACAAAATGCAGACCAATTGAATCAATACCAAAACTTGATGATATTCTGGCAAGACAGACAAGCCAGACGCAACACGTACATTAAAGGAGAGACGCAAGGGAAAACACCTTTTTGGATTGATCGTTCTATGTTCCACTTTCCAATTCCAATGAAATGAATTTCAATTAGGAAAGGTATACAATTATAATATTGCATGGGATATGCATGCAAGAAATGCATAAAGACCGAGTTGAAAATAACCGTTCATCATTATCATCATCCATGCATCTTTCTCATAAACATTATCTTCTCTTGATAGTAATAGTAGTGCAATGTTAGTAAGCTCTGAGACAAATAGCAGGTTAAACTCAACCAAAAATGCAAGTCGTTTTGTGGATAGAGTCGAGTCGTCGAGTACAGCAATAAAAGTGGATGGAGATTATTATTACCAACACTAAAGTCATGTTAATAACTCTCAAAATGTGTGAATGTGAACAACATTTTGTAAAATTGTTCATACAAAAAGTTGGAAGAATTCACGCAGTTTGCTGTTGTGTGTGTGTGTGTAAAAACGGTTTTTTTCCTCTGCCACAATCTCAGTCAAAACAGCCTCTATACACAGCTAATTGTAATGGTAGTAATAATGAGCGCCACAATACTCACTACTTTACATTATGATGATGATGACAATGATGATGATAACGATGAAGATGATTATGAATAAAGACCTATCCTTAATTGCACTACTGCTGCGCTTGCACATTATAGCTAGTTGGTTAGCCGATATATAAGACACGAGGATGATACTAATCTCTCTTTGCCTTTTTCAATGAAACTTGGCTTACCCAGAAGAAACCCTTTTTACTAATTTTAGCTCATTTAACAAGTAATTCTCCCACAATAAAAGATTTAAAATTATGGGTTACACACTTACACTGCTGTGGCTTCTCAGTCTTGAAGTTTCTCAATGCAAAACGGATTGAGACTTGTCTGCATATACATTTTTCATGCCTATATGCGTTTTAATGGTTGTCTGCTTGCCTACCCATCCATCCGTTTACCTTTAATTCCCAGATAACCCTTTGGTACCCATCCATCTTTATTAACTGTCATGTTCCTGTCTCTCCGTTTCATACTGTGAGCTCTCTCTCTCTCTCTCTACAAGGGTTGCAATTGCAATATGAGGCTGCCAATCAATCTCACCAAACGATCAAATGATACATCTACTTCCCTCCAAAGAAAACCACAATATACCACACAACTACTGTGCGCAACACAAAAGACAAAGTCATATTATTCCTCTTCATCATTGCTGATCGTGAGTTGAACAAAAAAAGTGTCCTTTGTTCTTTGCAATAATTTTTATTATTCGTCGAGTAAATTGAAATAAAGTCAAATTATGCAAATCCATCAAAAAGATTGTATCCATACATTCATTCCCCTTGCACTACTTCAACTCAGCAGCAGTTCTCCTAATTATTTCTACATTTTCTTCAGAACTTGTTGCTACTGCTGCTGGTGGAGAAAAAAATTCTCAGAAGAATCAAGGCAAGACAAAAAGGAATGAAATTGACCACAAGAAAAAAAACCACAAATGTAGTTTTAACAACACACGGGGAGGGATGGAGGGAGGGCATTCGTGTAAAATGTACCTAATAAGTTTTATGAGCATTCAAAGAAGAAAAATGTCAATTACTATTATTGCACGCATGATAATGATAACAAAAGAGAAAAACGATAACAAGGATGAATTTTTGCCAATTTGCCGTTTGTTTGCTACACATACAAACCACCACCCAAACTTATAGCCTTTAGCATAGATTTACCACTAGTGTGCCGTACTATCAACTTAATTTCAAAACGTGCCTAATCTTTTTTCCCCTCTCTCCCTTTTCCAACAACGGAAACCAGCATTTTATTTCTTTGAAAAGCTGTGCTGGCGACAATATGCTGACACGACACACTGATGAACGCAAGGGAACACAAAAGAGAAAAACCTTTTTTGCCTTTGCCATTATTGCGCTAATGCACGCGTTTATACCGCTTTGCCACCAGAGTTGCTGTACGGCGTGATCTACTCATCGAAACCCTACTGCTCTATCTAATCCATTCAAGAATTTCTAGTTAGGTAATAACAATACAATACTCGTTCATGTGTAGTTCTACTAGTAGCTTCAAAATGAAACTAACCAACACCACAAACAAACACAAAAAATGCCGGCTTTGCTTTTGTTGGGTACCTACACATAAACAAAAAAAGATTACCACTACTACAACATGGCTGACAACGGAGGTCAACTCATTTCAATCGATGTCGTTGTCGTAAAATTATTTCTCTTTGTGATTGTATGCGTATGCCTAAGTGCGGCAGCAACATCGGTGGTGGCTCTCTTTTTTATGATTATGAAGATGGATGACAATTACACTGCATTTTCAACGATTTTACAAATATTCTCCCATGATCATCAAATCCTCCCATCATCAATATAATTTCCCAATTCCCTCTAATAGATGTAACTTTTATTACTAAATCCTGCTACTTTTTCTTTTTTTCCAATACTATTTACCAGTTGCTACAAAGGATAATGATGTCGATGGAATAATCACTGACTCGGTTAAACTCAATGTAATGAGAGGAGGATGACGATGATGGTGATGATGTGCGTTTTATGTGCATTTTTACAGTTCTGTTATGTTCGTCGACACATGGCTCGCTGGGCACACACTCACACTGCTGCTGCTGTTAGTGCTGCACACAAAATTACTACTTTCAATATTTTATAAATATATATATAAACGCCCACAAAATGAGTGACCCAAATATGTTAGTCCCATCATCAAACATTCAAACATGATAATAATCATCCACACGAAATCATTATGAAAAACCGCATTTATCCATATCCTCTTCATTCATGCTGCAGTTGACGACGCGACGATGATAATCATGATCATGATCATCATCATCACCAACAATGTCGTCTTAAGCGTCATCAACGTTTTAAAAAGGATAAGAATGGAAAACATGGAGAAGTGATCACAGGATGTTTATGAGTTTTATGGCATGGACTAGAGAAATGGAAAAGTACGCTACACAACATTCGAACGGCGAGAGAACTCTCTCATTTTTTTAACTAGATATAACGAGCTCACGATTGCCAAATACTGCCCCTCCCCCTCCACTCGAATCAACAAACAACAGTATGGTTTATGAAAAGATTATGAGGAAGGAATTTAATGACTCACTTTTTCGTGTAACATCTTTATTTCTCGTGGGCTTATCTCCAGCCACAGACGCTCCCCCTCTCCAATTGCAGCAACAGCGGAAGACGTATGTAATGTAAGTAAGATGGTAAGGTAATATGTCTGTGAGTTGGTGGTGTACGTGAAAGAAAACGTGAGGAAAGTTACAGCAACACAAGTACAACAACAATAGATAAATTTAACGCAAGAAAACGGCACGTTTTGCAAGTTGCAAAAATGCGCTGTGAAATTCAAGACCACGACGAACTACTATTATTATTTATTGCTGCACAGCTAATGATGCGTAATCGCAGGAAAATGTGTACCACAGACAAAAATGCAATAAAATTGGCGTCCATCTGGACGGATGTTTTACGACGAGTGTACGTGCATTTTGCAACGCTAAATGACTCTAAAACAGAAAATATTGTACTGCAGTGACTTTATGTATCAATCCGTCTTTCTTCGTGCACACACACAGACAACACTGAAAAATATCAGAGAAAGAGTAATCACTGTGAGAAAAAAAGATGATGAGGAGGAGAGAAAATGGAAAACTTTTTGTTTGTTTCAGGGAGAGAGATAAATCTGTAATGGTTTCTTTCCCTCAACAAAACAGCCTATATATTTAATACCTAATTCTCAAAAATAAAAGTCATCGAATTACTCAATGCCATTGGCATCATCATCATCATGATCATCATGCCCATTTTCATGATCCTATCACAACTTTTTAATTTTACGTTTAATTTTTATGGCCACTTTTTAAAATTTGCGACACGCTAGATATTGACGATCTCAAGAAATAAAACGAGAATAAATGATGCCATGCAAGCTTTCCAGTTTTATATTACGCTATTACGCTTTATCCCTTTTAAAACAAGTCAAACTTTGATGATAAGCGAGAAACTCCAAGTTCAAAGACAAAACAAATCGAATTTTCATCTCCGTCTTTATTGCGTTTTTTTCCTGTTCTCAACTTCTCAACGACGCCCTTGAATATGATGGTAGCAATTCCAGCAAACAAGTAGCTGACGTAACGCAGGGCTATAATCTCCGGAATTTTATCTTGGTTGTTATTATTAAAAGGAAACTAATTTACATATATGCTCCACCAAGTCAGGAATAGAAACAAAGAACAACGCATTCCGATAAATCCATTACTGGAAAGAGATGAATTATTCTCGCATAAACGCCGCTGTCCAAAAATATTTTAAAATGAATCATATCCTTCTCCTCTATAATTCCATGTTGTGCCATAATAAATAAGATTTTCAATTGTGACAAGCGAATCGTGAGTGCATTCCATGGAAAGTCACGACACGATCTGGCCAAAATTTGCGAAAAGCTGCAACAACTTATCAAACTGTACACCCAGAGACGCGCATGTTTGCTCCGTGCACTAATGGGATTTTATATTAAACATTATTATTTTTCAGCTTTTTATTAATGTTACTTTTGCTGTTGATGGTAGTGCAGGAAAATGAACAAAGATTGATGAGTTCTTCAAGAGGGTAACTGAGTCAGTAGGCAAACAAGTAAAAATCAGTAGTCGGCAAAATCAGCACGGTACAATTAAGTATAATAGCTGTGTGGAGAGTTCTCTATGTTCATGAGCACAACAATAAAATATATTACACATAATATCATCAATTAACGGCTGGCACCATTGAAATGGCACCCGTACTTGATACTTCACACAAGAATAAATTGCATTGCAGAAACTAATATAAATTCTCGAGAAAGGGCTGTAATTACATTGTCAAAAGACAAAATAACACCAAGTCAACTTACGAGAACAGAGGAGGAGAGCAGCAACCGGTCAAAGTCAAGTGGCTATCGTAGTTGAGTTATTATTACTATGACGAGAACCCACTATACCGCACACAACGCCAGTGGAATAAGAAGAAAACGCAAGAGAGAGAGAGAGAAGAAACCTCAAGAACCCAAGGAAGAAAAAAAACAACGAAATGTGTGTGTGATGATGTTGCCGGCAATACGTAGAATTTAACCGTGTTCACTTTTCCTACCACCACTACCACTACTCCTGCAACGCCAGCCACTTTTCTACTTTTGTCTGTCTATTTTAACGCTTAGCCACACAAATAGCCACTACTCGGGCAGACGTAATATATTTTACTCTTTTTTAAAAACAATATAATATGGTAATTACGACTTATGATGATTATAACATGATGACTTGACTAGAACACATTCATCTCATGCAATGTTCCTGTTGTCCAATTTTATAATTGCGTTATTTAGCGATACACACTACTGTTTCGTTTTTCTCTTGCACACGACCACTACTCGTTTGTGTGTAATAATAATGTGTCCCTGTCTACCTATCAACCTATCTCTCCTTCTCGCCAACTTGACTATTCCACAAAACAATTTCTTACTCACACAACAAACACTCACATAAAGAAACAGATGCTGTTCTTTTCCCCTTTTTCTTTTAACTCTCAAAATATTCCACGAACGAGCAGCGAAAGAGTTGATCTAACAGCATCGTCGTCGTACTGAGCGTCATCATTTCTTTTCGCCCCCGTCACCACGACCAAGTTAAATTCCAGCTGCTACTGATACTCAATCTTGCTTTTTATACTATCAATCTAATCTGACTTGGTGAGTTGTCGTGTCCTTCGCTTCATTTTCCTCCTTTCTGACTAATAACAAAGAAACGTTTGAAGCTCGCTTGTTTGTTGCTGTTTACTCTGTTTTCTTTCTCTCTTACCTTACTTTTTTTTGGACTGCGAGCAATCAAATACCGCATTTAGAAAAAGGATGAGTAACCAGTAAAAACGCTGAACATGAGTACATTTTGCTGTTGTGGAGTACACGAGTGGAGGTATTCTTCGATTAAATTCAGCCATAAAGCTTGTGCATGACACGACATGTGAAAGAATGACTAAAAAGGCTCTCCAGCAGCGCATACTATAAGTACTTTATTGAAAAAGATATATAATGCTCCAAGCCGTCTATTCTCACTCCACTCAGTAGCAGTGAGCTAATGCGTTAGCTAAGCTCACATAGTCCGTTTGTGGAGGAGAGTGGAGGTGGAAGTAGCACACACACATATTGTTCAATTACCTAAATATACGTTTTAGCGTCGTTTTCGAGGAATCAACGATCCCTGGAAAACACGCTTATACAATATGCATGCATAATATATACATATCCACCCAGCGTTGCGCAGAAAAATATGCCTATCCATGCAGAGTTTCTCTTATTCCAAGTAAGCATAAACAATGAGACAAGCATCCTCGAACACCACGTATGTTCCTCTCTTACATATAGTAGCAGCAACAGCAACAACGCTAACGCTGTGCTGGCGTTTTCCGACTTGTTGTCTCAGCGAACGAACGCAACGAACGTCAAGCCTTTTTAGAACAGCAACGTACGTATTATCCTACACTGCCAATTTTCTTTTATCTGGTCGCCTACACACGCAAAAAACACATACACATGGATAGATGCTTGGATAAAAACCTATCCACCTAGCAGCGGCGAAAACGACATTACGACGGCGAGAGAGAGAGAGAGAGACCACCGCTATTACTACCATATTTATATACAAGCTCTCTGTCTTCGTGATCGTCATCATCATCATCATACCGGTTTTTACACATACGCTGCTGCTCCTGCCTGCGCTCTACTCCCAATTCCTCTAGTACAGTTTTGCTGCCATGCTAAAGAGAGCCACAAGTTATAGTAGTACTGCGCGTTTGTGTCGCTGACGACGACTTACACAAAAGAAAGAACGACGCTTCTTGGTTCTTTGCTTCGCTTCCCTCCTTTTCAACCTACCACTATCACCACCATAAATAGGTATCGCCACCACAGCCACCTCACAAAAATGCCCATCTACACCATGGTAACGTAATGCTCTTGTAATACCATCACCACCACCGCTGCAGCGCCGCTGCTGCTTAAAACCTTCAAGTTCCCTCAGTAAAATAACAAAACAACCTCATCCTCGTCGTCATCAACCATTTTCCCCTTTACACCAAGCTTTGTTACAAAAATGTAACCTTATTACCGTCGTACCTACCTACTGTAAGTACACTCGAACACTGCTACTACGCTGCGGCTTCTTCTAAGCGGAGCTGAATACTCCTGTCTAAACCCATTATTATTTTACATTTTACCGAGTTGTTTTTTTTTCGCCCCAATGTGGAAAAGAATACAAGATGTTTCTTCGTTTTTTTACTCACATCTACTTGTCCTCATCTTCTTTAACGTGTGGAGCATTTCTAAAAGATTTTTCTGTATGTATTATCAACTTGAATAACTCCACTTTACTAATGACATGGTCGGGACTAAAATATAATACGTTTCTGTTTCTTTACGGCCGTACCCAGAAAAAACACGAAAACGTTTTTTTTTTACTTTTTTTCTCTCTTTCCTTACTCTTCTATGTATGTTGTGCCTTTCTATTATTATTGCATTATTTTGACGGAAAATAAAGATGATGATCACATTTGATGATGTGATGTTTGTAAATACACGTAGACAAGAGGGAGAGAAATTTAAAACCTACACATTCCTCCGTTCAACTCTTCCATTTGCAGACACTCTCCACAAAAACCTTCTTCCTCTCTTGCCTATCATCTATCTATATCCGCCCAATAATAACACAATAATATAACTAACAAGCAAAACACATAGTTTAATCAAATGCCTACTTAGTCCCAAAATGTGTGTTTTAAGACACAAAGGAAAGGAAACCAATTATGGCATAAAGAGAAAGTATGTAGGAACAGGGGTTATTTCTCTTCTACCCTTTACCTAACCTTACCCCAACACAAAGTCACACACAACAACTCGTGATTATCTAACTAAAATATTTTAAAGATTTTGATCAGTAGTGCTTTTTAGAGTGAGTGTGGACGGATCTTATGGAAAAGAAAGACCCTCTCTCTCACTACTACTATCCAAATGATGCCATATGCACTCATTTCTTTCATCATCGTTGTTATCAACCACTAAAATAAAAAAAAAGTTAAGTGCATAGTTGCACACATGACACGTAATGCACATGGCCGGTAAGTGTGTACCAACATACAAGCCTTTAATCAACCAAATAGACCGAGGTATTGGCAATTCTATCCTATCGTGTCTAAACAAATCCGTATGAAACATTTGGAAAAGGAAAAATATGTACGCTTTTATTTTTTTCCAACTAAAAAACCCAAAAACCACAAAAACGCATACTATATTTTTGTGATTCCCATATCGTCGTCAATAATCATAATATTTTTCTATTGGAGAAGTAACCAGACCGGGATAGGAGGGGAAGAAGAGTTTTATTATTATTATGAAATCACGTTTTGATCGTATGTTCATAAAAATACGTACGTGAATGACACATACAGCATACTATACTACATAAATATACATAATACATACATATGTGTGCAAGCTTTGTGCATTAAACTTCATCGTTATTCCCTTTTCTGGTAGAATTTATGTGGCAGGAATAAAAAAAGGCAGAGGAAGGAGGCATGAGAAGATGATAACCTCCACGAACAACAGTAACAACACCAAAAACAATCGTCAAAATGAATGTCACTTTATATGCCACCTCCACCACCGGTTTTTTATTGCTTCCAGACGTTGAACTTACTTTTTGGGCTGCAAACTGTCAATGCACCACTACAACTTCCACAACGGACTCCGCTCAACTCCCATGTAGCCTTAATAATTTAGCAGAGTAAATAACAAAACAACTCACTTGGCGAACGTAAGCGCGCAGCAAGAGCGACTGAGGAAGATGACGATACTGATGTTGTTGGAGGTTGCCGGTTGGAACCAAATCGGAGTCTACTGCTGATAGTAATCATTCAACTTAGATTAGAAAGATCAACATGGGGCATTTAGTCGGCGGAAAAACTGATTATGATAAGAGAAAAAATGTTTCACGACACCGCTGCTGCTCTTGCTACTAACTAAACTACTAATAACTCCACGACAAAAAACACTTGTCTGTGTTTTTCCCTCTTACACGCCCGCAGCAGCAACAGCAGAGCAGTGTCTCAAGTGGAGTGCGCAGTTTGTTGTTGGAGTGGGTAACAATTTTGACGTTATCGCGTTTTACTCGAGAGTCGAGACACATTCTTCCCTCCTCCTATATACCTTTATAATAATAAGGACGATAAAAATAAACATATCCGATGTTTTCTCCCCGTGTGCTCTACATTTCAGACTGCGTACGTCAATGTGCATTTTGAAACCGCTCAAATGGTACTCGAAAAGTCATTATCGCACCTGCTAGTGCGCTTTTCCTCTTCCCTGGGCTAGCTGCAGCCACAGCCCCGTCGCAAACGCAAAACGGATGGCATAAAAGTGTTCTTCCGAAGTCATTAACAAGATAATAATTAAATCAATATTGTTATGTCATCCCGCAACCGTTCCTTTCCTGATTCCGCTTATTGCTTTATCTTTTATCTAATAAGTAAATATCAAACCTCCAAGAAAAATAATAATAGTCAGCATTGTCAACCATCATCTTATTACCGCCGGCTGCTTCTCCTGCATTCTTGCTTACAAAAAATAGTAATCTACTACAACAGTTTGCTGGTGACACTTTCTACCTTTTGTTCTCTGTGAATAGCATGACATGTAATAAAAAATATATTGTATTATGCATTTAGTTAGAAACGTGCATTCCACACACGTTTCTTTTTCTCCTCTAAAATAAAAGAGAGGAAGCCGGTATTCGGTATACTGAATATGCCATGTATGCTTATACACATACACCAAAGCACTCGATACTCCACTCCACACTCCACACACACACACATAGACCGACCAGAGAGTAAAAAGTATGCATACATGCATGTGGCAAGCATAAACTCACAGGTAAACCAACAACAACCGGCTTTATGTATATTAGTTTTCTACCTCCTCCTTCTTTTCTCTGACAAGCAGGCTATTTTTACTCTTAGAAAGAAAAAAAAGAAGATGCATAAAAGAAAAAGAACGAGAAAAGGACAACGCTCCTTTGGTCTCCTTGTGTGTACCTACATCCGTTCCGTTACATTTATACAGCTTCCCTTACGTCTTTCTTGATAGATTCTATATAAGAAGGATCCTAAAAGCTGTACCGTTGTTTAAAGATGGAGTCGATCATGCTTGGTTTTTGGTACCATATTATTATCTCATTACATATTGCTAGAATATCAGCACACTCGGAAAGTACAACGAGAACAACACTGAAAGCAAGTGCTGTGTATTTATAACATCCATTATTCCATCTCGGTGGTGTGTAGTGATATTTATGAACTGTTTTATTTCTTTCCTTTCGAGATATCGAGATACCCAAACCAAAGCCCCGAAAGAACGCATAGCAAACAATCTTGACGAAAATCATCCTCGTAAAGATAAGCTTGTTGAGAGAAATAAATGAAGTGGAGAAGAGCTGCACATATGAGGGTAAAAAGGAGGCACAGTCAATAGCTCGATACTCCGCGTTTTTCTGTGCTCTTCACGAAGGGAAAGATAAAAATATTATAGTAAGGCACATATCACATCAAGTGAGGTACCAAAAACCAAGGTGAAACGACGAAAGAAGCCATAAAATAGCATAAATACGACATGATGAGATGACTCGCCTTCTTTGAAAATGTAAATAAAATTGGGTCTCTCTCTCTCTCTCTTTCTTCGTCGGTATTAAGTTAGTTATGATGATACTCGACCTAACCTAGCCTAGCCCACAAACCAGAGAAGAAACAAACCTAAGTAAACTAATATAATGTTGTGATGTTATCATCCTCGTCAAAGTTAAATCGTATCATCGATATACTGCAGAAAATCACCATTAGTGCCGCTGTATCGTATCAGTCAGTAGAACTCATACTTCGTTTCAATGATTCTAAATTAGCCTAAAAAATAATTGCTCGTCGAGTCTTGAAAAAAATTTCCTCCTTTTATTTTAATAAGCCTCAAGGAAGCATAAAAATGCCACCACAGGTCGAGGAGTTTTGTAGACAAGTCACAAGAATTAAAAAATGGTAACCTTTCCAGGTTACATTGATGTCGGGGTACCTATCCTGTTCTGACTTATTACTACCAACCAAAGACGACAAGCATAAATTTTCTTCATTTGTTTTCTGACGTCGCTCATACCCATATCTTTATTATTGAAACAGTGTCGATCGGTCGACCGGCCCTGATATATTTTCCTTTGCAAATAGACCACTTCAAAAATCAAGAAAAAATCCTGCCCTCCTGTTCAGGTCGATCTCGACATGAAGGATACAATGTATGCAAAATGTCAGTCTATCATCATCACGAATCGCTACTTTGAGTTTACATGATATTTAACGCATGAAACAATTTCTACGTGATAAGAAAATTATTTGATTTTTTTTACTTGACTTTGTTCCACGATCATCATTCCAATTCCAGACGAGGTTGATAGAATTTTTATTAAGTAGTTAGCAACCAACACCAACCTAATTTGAGTATCGAGGATGCTTTGTCTATCATTCACTTTTCTTCTCTGTCTCACACATTTACCACCACTCGTCACCACCACTCTTTTCTTGTTCGTCAAAGTAATCAAATCAAAGTAGGCTAAAATTCCAACAAACTTCACTGTTGTGTGCACGACGAACGATAAGTTTTCAGTGGGTTGTTTCTTACTCGTTTGAATAACCTCACGGAGAACGAGCCTGTTGATAACACAAGGTTTTCAACTTTTTTTTATTATGATAAGCTCGTCAAGCACATTTGAATGAGATGTGACTAGTTAGCTGCGCTGTTGCTGTCTGCAATTTGACTCCTTATTTTTTACCTTCCCAATAAGACCTTTATGAGTACCAGCACCAGGAAAAAGTTTATAATAATAGGTATAATTTGTTGTATATACACATATGTACCTCTATCCTTATCTTGTTTGCTCTTTTGCGAAAAATAAACCGAATGAGATTTTTTACAGACTAATATTTGCACACTTGGCGTCGTCGACCAAATCTCGTATCAGTCAACAACAAACTCACGGGAGAAATTGTTTCACAGCAGATAAGCATTCATAATGCGACAGTGCTTCATGAGACTAGCGGATAAGCCAGAAGAGAGCATGAGCAAACGTTATTCTTCTTCGTATCAAAGTATCAACTGATATAATATGTGTGTGTGGTCGATGGTTATAATGAGCTGCTCGTGCTAAAAATGCCGGTCATCAAGGCGTCTGGTGTTGTTGATGGTAATACTATAATATATGATGACCACTGAAATTATTAAGAATGAGGATGATAATCATGGTATTTACCCCACGTGTGTACACACAGAGAGAGAAAAAAATCCCACTTTAACTGCTATATAATTCCCACAATAAATCATGATCATCGTCGCCGACGTCGTGTTGTACTTGTAATTGTAAATACAACAAATTGCAATTTCATCAAAATAATGCAGATAGATTGCGAGAAAATGATATAAATGTGACGATGATGACTACCCCTTCATAATTTTTTGGACGAAAATACTTGTACAAATAAAAAATGAATAAATAACCAGGATGTCTCTGTCGTGTATAGGTTGTGCCCGATTTGGAAAGATTTGACCGTCCACAGTACTTATAAATAAAAGTATGTAAGCAGGAAAAGGGAATTTACATGCATTTCCTGGATTTTCTCTTGTAATCGCCATAAATAAAAATATCAACACATTTGCAAATACTTGATGAGATTGTGTTGGATGATATGAAAAAATGTGAATTGCTCAACCCAAGTTGCGTTCTATTAGTCGCACAGCAGCACCAAGCTAGCAGCACTTAATTTGAATGATATTCCGGTATTCATTTGCCATTTCCTGTGCTCATTCATACATCAGTGCAATACACTAATACAGGCATTAGCATAGGTGGTGTAAAATAGAATACCTAGGTTTCACTTCCATATCATCATTGGACAGGCTGGCATGTTGTTTGCTCACAAGCCGGTACAAAACTGCATTTTCCACTTCCATTGGAGAAGAAGAAAAGCTCAAAAGCTGAGAGCGTAAAGCGTATGGCAATTTGCCTTTAAGCCAAGCATCAAAGCGTTATTAAAAGTAATTGGAAGGATCCATAGACTTGGAAAATTTAATTTAAAGCCAATTCTTATCCAAATGAGTGGTATTTGCTGATGGTGATACAGATAACGACGGGGACATCGTGAAGAAGAGAATTGGCTGGGGCTTAATTTACTTACGAGAACGGTATGGAAAGTGTGCGGTGAGGCGTGCATGCATAAGGCAAAAAATTCACATCCGTTCGTTCTACATAATCCATATGTCGAAAAACCGACTGCGTCGCAAGAAAGAAGAGACGCTTTGCACACACACATGCACACATAGTATCGACAACACAGCAGCCATTTTCGACAAAGCCAGACTGCTGCTGGAGAAACATAAGCGTGTCCATATGGACGCCTCAAGCTTTCTTCCATGTTCCCTAACAAAATAAACAAGCCCATCATTTCTCCGAGCTGGAGTTGGTGGGTTACACAATAACAACTAAACAGGAGCAGCAGTAGCACTTTACTTCGTCTTTTCTTTCTTACACCTACACATAAATATACGCATAATCGCACAAACATAAAGTCTCATTTCGCCAAACATGCATTTTGTTAGCTTCCTATTTTCATTTAACTGCTGCTTTCTTGCTGCTCACGTAACCAGGAATAACAACTAAACTTCACGGAGAAAGATTTAATTACCAACAAAAGGATTCCATATGGTGACACAAAATCAACTGCGTACATACTTTCACAATAACGACGAAGGTGCTCTACAGCCGCAGCAGCAGCAGCCTGTTGACGAGAAGCAACACAGCCAGCCAAGATAGCAGCAGCAAACAATCAAAACTACGTGAACCAGAGAAGGAAAAGGATAAATATCACAGCACTCTGAGAATGGTGGTGGGTAGCTCCACACCACCACATCATCACTATCGTCATCATATTTTCATGACAAAAAAATTGTGAAAGCAAAGTAATGATTATATTATTGTTATTATTGTAAGTTAAGTTAAGCATAGCATCATGATGATAATAATAACGCAGAGACGTGAGTGAATAACGAGCGATGATGTTGTTGATGATGATTACGACGTTGGCTTATAAATGCCACTTTTATTAGTGTCCATATGGTGGTATGGTAGTAAGCTAGTAGTATGTTACAGAGCCTTCACTTTTTCATTCAAAGTAGCACAGGCTCACATTGCTGGGCTGTATTATTCGTTCGTTCGAGTCGAGTGTGATGTGTTTTGTGGCAAAGAAAGGTAAACATGAAGCAAGGCCAAAATAAGTACAACTGTAAAGCAGGATATTGTACTATGATTAAAAAATGTTGTAATGTTTAAATGTTTCGTTTTCATGTTACACGCTGAAAAATGTTTAAACTATTTTTTGCATATAATGTGCTACCGATGCTGTTGCTAATTTTTAGCTCGATAATGATTGTAAATAATACTCCAATTGATCTCCTTCAAGTTCATTTCATTGAGACCACCACATTCTTTTATTTTGCCACTCCACTCCGCTCACTCACCATTACTGAGTAACAGAAAGAAGTACTATAAAAAATAAATAAAGAAAATTCTATTGAAAAGCAATAAAAAATTAGTCGGCTGCGTGTGTGCTATTATATGAATGAACAACCTTCCTCTTTGCAGTCAATTCATTCCCTTTTGCTGCTACGTGTCTATTTTCCTTTTACACTACTGCTTTTTTGGTTTTTTAAAATTTCATTGAAAATATATTATTGCACATTATTGTGTGCTGTTCTAATGCTATTCTTCACAAAAACAGTTAATGTTTTACGAACCATGAACAAGCATTTGAATTCGATATTATGTATGTTTTCAAGATACAAACTACATAATGCGATGCGAGAACGATGCTGTATTGTGTATAATATTATGCAGTCATGTTTTTTCTTCATGCACTAACGGAATTTTTTCCTAGGAAGTCCTAAATCACCATTTTATGATGCATATATTTGGCTTTTTCTAGCCTAAATTAGTGGAAAATTTGGCAAGTTTCTCAACAAATCTGTGAAGGGACACGTGTACGCATCTGGACACTTGCGCTAAGGGCACAAAATCTAAGGTCAACCTCATGAAAAAGGTCGCCATATGGTGAAAAATGATGTACATAGGTAGTTGAGTACGCAAAGCCGGCAAAAAGGAGATATTTTTCTGCATACCAGAGAGAAGAACAACAGCTCAAAAGCGCATACAACAGCCACAGCAGTAACAAAACTGTTTGCGTTAACTCAGCTACCTTTCAATAAAAAAAATGGCAAAGTCAGTTATATGTATATACCGGCTACACACACTTTTGGCAGAAATATAAGAAAAACGAGAGAGATCAGGTTATAAGCATTTTATACCTATATCATAATCATCGCCTATATATAGGCAACCCACACAAACAACCATTATCACCTCCACAAGACAACCATTCATGCAGCAGACATACATGCATACTAGAGAGAATTTTCATACCATTTATATACCCGAAAGCCTTTTTATATTCAAAGAGTGCAGCAGCAATGCAACCTACGAAACCAACAATAATAATATTATGTCTATAGAAAAAAGTAGCAACTTTTTTACTGTGAGGGGAGCAAGGGTGTTGGTGGATGGTGCATCAAGAATCAAGACAGAAAAGTGAGCAAGAGCGAGAGAGAGAGAGAGAAGGCACGATATGTGATGATCAAAGCTTATTCCCTCCCTTCCTTAGAATTTCTCATGATAATATGTTGATGATGCATGCTTTAAGTATTACTTTTTCTACTACAACCAGTAATAGCAGTACCACTGCATCTTTTTTATTCCCTTTTTCGACTTAACTAACTCTGTGGTTCTATTGCCGAGTACTGAAAATGCACCACCACTGTAACTGAGAAGCAATGCAATGCATATTATTATATGCACTTATACTGTCTAAAAACTAAAAATGTTAAAGGGAAAAAGAGATCCGTAAAGAAGAAGTGTGTTGTGTTGCTGCAACATAATAAAAAAGAACAAGGTTGATATTTTATGCATTTAAAGCACACAAGAACAGAAAATGAGACACATGTCGAGCGACGGAAACCGGCTTACAGAGCCTCTCTCTCTCTCCTCACTCTCGTCACTTCTCTTTTTTTACCAATGATCATCATCATGTACTATTATTAATATCAAAACCAAGTAACCACCAGCAGCAGCCGAGCCGCACCACCACCAGCACAGTTTAGAAAGAGATGCTAAATGAAAAATATAACGTCCCTTCACTTTTGATCGTCCTGTTGTATATAGCGTGTTCTTATGAATTTTCAGCAATAATAATCTATGTGACGACGATGACGTATGTACTTGAACGAAGTCAACCAATAAACCCAATAATAATAATAATCATTGATGAGCATCATGAACAAAAAAAAATGAACAGCAACAATGAGCGAATAGGAGGAGGTGGCATGTAATAGTCAATAGTGGCTGGCAGCAGCAGCAGTAATAATAGCAAGTAGCAGGAGAATACGGTACTCTTTTCCTCTCTTCTGTTTCTGAGTGTAAAAATATTACATATTGGTGATCTGCGATGATCACCATCATCATGATCAACAAGATTGTTCACATTTTTTCCTTTATACAGCACAAAACTGTTCTCTTAAAAAAGAGAATAATACGGTACAGAACAGCCAGCAGCAGCATCACGGCTACTCATTTTTCGAATGTGTACCCAAAAAAACCAACAATCACAGAAGGTCTCATTTATTATTTATTTAACAGCCTCGTCAATATTTCATTTCTTACTCACGAGATCTGATCTATATCTCTCTAACAAAAAAAACTTGATATTTTCTTTTTTCAACGGCCACTGGCACAAAAACAATTTGTGAGTGTGCACACACAGAAAAAAAACAGAATCCCTTTTGCTACATTTTTCTGCAATTATTTTTACTACTGTTACACAGCATCCTCCTCCTATTTTATTGCATCCTTCCATTCAATCCGTAAAAAATGCAGTGAACAAATTAACAAACTAAACAATATGCTGTTGCTGACCAATATGAAGTTCCATCATATCAACTCCCTGACATATA
>JAHZNB010004800.1:0-21707 GCA_027744295.1 Callyntrura guangdongensis
CTTACCGCCTAAAAATTGCCTAGAAATACCGCGTGGTCGACCGCTGAGCGGTAACCGCATGCGGTATTTACAGGTATGCTTAAGATACCCCGAACACCACCTGCGCTTGCCCTTCCGTGTCGGATTCACACGAGTGAAACGTACAGGGGCTGAAACGGATTGAAAACCACCTTGCACTGAACCGATCTGCTGTTATACACTCTAAAATGGAAGATTTTATGCGTTATATGGTCTGAGGGAAATTTGGAAAAACATTTTCATGGCGGCGACAGCTCCTGGAAGTGATTCTTTTTGCATCTGTAAAAAGCCTGACGATGGTTCTCCCATGATTCAGTGTTCTGATTGTGAGGATTGGTTTCACGGACATTGTATGAACCTCTCTCAAACCAAAACCACCAGTTTGGGAAAGAGTAGTAAACCATGGTATTGCCCTTCCTGTTTCGTAAATGCCTCCATTCTCTCAGCATCCCAGCCTCAAGCTCGAGTTCCCTGCCCTTTTTCCCCATCTAGGACTTTTAAAGATGACAAAAGACTTCAAAGTCATTTAAAAAAGAAACACCCGGGTCAGATCTTTCCTACTCCTAATTCTTCCATTTCATTAAAAGATAAACTAGTTAACTGTCGTAAAAAAATCCATACTTTGAGACGCATCCCTAAAGGAGCTCGCTTTTCTGCTGCTGACAAACTTTCTTCTTTGGTGAAGTCGTGTGCGGAGGACAATACTTACGTTTCTTGGGAAAACCTCTTCCTTTTCCCTTATATATCTTTTAATATTAGTGGACCTGGAGCTAAAAACCTAACTTCTCGAATCAAGGATAATTTGAAATTAAACGAGATAATTGAGAGTGCCTCCATGCCAAAACATACCTCTTCTTTTTCAAAGCGAATAGAAGCGAAAGTTCAAGATTTTGACATTAAAGGAGCCATTAGGATTCTTAGCTCAGACGATGCTCCAAAGCAATCAACGCTGTCACTACTTAAATGCAAACAACCACTGCCTTCTCGATGCTTGAACTATCCTGATGAGTGTGATTGCCCTTCACCGATAACAGTTTCGGAGGAAGATATTCGTTTTGGTATTTCTTCTTTTCCGTGCGGTTCAGTTCCCGGTTTGGATGGATTAAGGCCCCAGTTCTTGAAGGATTTGATTTCTCACTCTGCTGGAGAAGCCGGACAGAGATTACTCACCGCGATTACAAAACTTTGTAATGCTATTCTTGCTGGACATATTCACAATGAAATACGACCTATTTTCTTTGGAGCTTCTTTATGCGCATTGTCGAAGAAAAATGGAGGAATTCGTCCTATTGCTGTAGGTTGTACTTTTCGCCGTTTGTCAGCAAAGGTGGCTTGCAAAATTCTCCAACCTGAAATATCTGCTTACCTAAGTCTTCATCAAGTTGGCGTAGCTTCAAAACGTGGTTCTGAAATAGCCATACACTCAGTACGGACGTTTGTTAACCATTCTGAGAGTAAGGAAAAGATCCTGCTCAAGATTGATTTTGAAAATGCGTTTAACTCTATCGAACGTGACAGGATGCTGGCAGAAATTAAAGACCACTTTCCCTCCCTTTACCCTTTATTGGTTGCTGCTTACCGTAACCCATCCATGTTAGTTTACAATGATAACATCATTTTATTGGAGGTTGGCGCTCAACAAGGTGATCCTTGTGGTCCACTAGCTTTCAGTGTCTCTATTCACCCAATCGTTAGGAAAATGTCATCTGAACTAAATATCTGGTATCTCGATGATGCAACACTTGCTGACAAGCCGGAAATAGTTATTAAGGATTTCAAATTGTTGATTGATCTTGTCGCTGCTGAATTAGGTCTGAAAGTCAACACTCAGAAATGCGAAATTTATTTTTGTTCCGGCATCGCTGATCAAACTATACTACTCATTTCGCGACATTTGTCCTGGAATTCAACTGGTCAATGATTCAAATTTGGAATTACTAGGAGCTCCCATTTTTGAACAAGCTTACGAGTCTTATTTTTTGGAGAAGGAAAGGAAAATTGAGTTACTGGTTTCCCGTCTAAAAGTCTTAAGTTGTCATGTTGCTTATTTTCTGTTAAAAAATTGTCTTTTTATTCCTAAATTGACGTATTTTCTGCGTACTTGTGCCATTTGGAAATATCCAGATTTGTCAGCCAAATTGGACGATTGTTTACGCAATTGTCTTGAGGAGATTCTAAATATTAAATTATCATATAACAGTTGGATTCAAGCTACTCTACCGGTCTCTGTTGGTGGTTTAGGAATACGAAGGATTTCTGATATTTGTCTACCAGCTTTTCTTAGCTCTGTTTTTGGTGCTCAAGCCCCGATGTCTATCCTTATACCTTTTTTGGACACCGGGACCGAAGTTTTCCATACACAAGAAGCTTTGATTGCCTGGTCCTCACAATTTCAGTCTACCCCTCCAATTTCCTTTGTTCAGAAATTCTGGGATAATATCTCAACTTCGACGATTTATGACAATTTGTTTGGTCAATCACCTTCTGACCTTGACACCGCTCGCTTAAGGGCTCTTAAGAAACCAGAATCTGGAGCGTGGTTAACAGCTTTTCCTTCCCGCAATATTGGTACCATGATGGACAATGTGGATTTTCGTGTTTGTGTGGCTCTAAGACTTGGCTGTTCAATTTGTCAGCCCCATTTTTGCGATTGTGGAGCAGCAGTCAGTGAAAATGGATTACATGGTTTAAGTTGTAAGAAAAGCAAGGGCCGCTTCTCTCGTCACAGCGAACTTAACGAGATTATTAAAAGGGCGCTTTCTTCATGTCATTTTCACTCTACGCACGAACCCTGTGGTCTTTGTCGTGACGATGGGAAAAGACCCGACGGAGTAACTTTAACGGCATGGTCAAAGGGACAACGCCTTATTTGGGACGTTACCTGTGAGGATACTTTAGCGAATTCACATTTACCTTTCTCAATGGTTGAAGCTGGCTCTGCTGCTGAGATGGCCAGTAAACGAAAACACGGAAAATATTCAACTCGAAAAGACTCAAATTTTCTTTTTAAAGGACTGGCGTTTGAAACTTTGGGACCCTGGTGTGAAGAATCTATTCAATTCATTGACCAAATAGGTGCTTTATTGTGTCGTGAGTCAGGAGACAAAAACATCAAAGCAGTTTTTGTATCAACGCGTTTCCATTGCAATTCAACGTGGCAATGCTTCTAGTATTTATGGAACCTTCCCAAAATCTTCTTCTATGGATGAAATATATATATATAATATAATAATTATGTTATTTTTTCACGTGTATACCTTTCATGTTCCTCCACCAGTATTCTCATGTTTGAATAAATAAATTTCTTACTATATTGTTTTACTCAAAAGTTTTACCAAAACAGGTGAATGAATGCGAAAAATTAACCAGACAGTATTGGAAAAAATTGGCATATCAATTGACGTTTAACGTTTTGAGTTATTTTCTCCCGTCATGAGGATAATAAGCGATGGACGCTTGTGCACCAAATACAATAAAAGTGGTCTTCTCGTGTTTATTGCTACACTTACTTTCCTTTCCATAGTACTCGGCGATGATGATGTCTATTGGAAACTGCGAGCTGATCAAAGTACGAAAAATCACTACAGCCAAATGCTGCATATGAAGTGCACAATCACGAGAGTTGCAATTGGGCTCGATGGACGACCAATGAACCCGACGGGTAGACGCAAAAAGCGAGCATCAGAATCAGAAGCAGAAGCTTTGCAAAATAATGGGACCGCCTGGAGCAACGATACCAACGAGGAGGCAACCACTCAACCTCGCTCCAATCTTATAGAAGAACCTCTTGAAAACATTGATGACCTTGTCATTGATCCTTGTCGAGACGAAGAGAATCGAGGATTTATGGAATGCGTCCTTAAATTTGCACCTGACATTCAAGAGAACGATACAAACTATAACACTGGAATATGTATGTGCTATCGCGACTGGTCCATAAACAGTGCACGAACACCGGCCTACAATCATGTAAACAATAATATTACTATTTTACATAATTCATTAGCAGCCGCGGACAACATTTAATCTCATTGTTTGATTCCAGAGTCTTGACGTTGATAAAGAATCGCATGATTGGTTCGTCTTTAGCAGTAAATACAACGAGTGTGTTATTAAAAACAGAAAACGTTGCGCACCAAAGGGTACTCTGACTGTTCCTTATCGTTGTGAAGATACCGTACATCCCAAAAACAATAAGAGTTCCATAACGCGATGCGTGGATTTGGAGATAGACGAAAGCTACATGATTTGCAAGGGTTGTTGGGTTTTGTCCAATTTTGCGAATCTGGCTACAAGCCTACTCACTGTTTTAATCTGTGCGTTTATGATACTGAATTAAATCATTTTTACATTGAATTACGCTGTATAAACACAATTGATTATGTATGTATTATGCTATTCCTATATGGAAGTGCCTATACATGTACCTATCCGAGTTTGACGATCGTCAGTCCTATGTTTTGATACATACTTGTAATACGTACATCTTTTCCTCAAACTTTTGCGTTGGGTTTTGACGAATAAAAAAATTGCTGAAATTGTATTTTAAATTCTAGTATATCAATCATGCCCACATTTTCATTTAATAGTTGATAGTCAAGTTCTTTTTGGTTCTGGGACTGAATCCAAGTATGTTTGCTACGCATTTATGTTGTGGGCAGAACAAAAAATCGATCATAAGATGTTGTGAAGAATAGCTACATATTATTCTTAATTCGTAGACCATAACGAACTTGTGCCATGTCTCCGAAAGTTTTTGGACCAGTTTTTAAATTACGTACGTTTCAGTGACAAAAGAAGCAACCATAAAGTAGGATAAATGTAATTTGCTACTGCAGTGCAGTGTAATTTAAGTGCAATGGTTTATGAAAAATCGCAAAAAACATCGAGAAATTATGCAATAGCTAGCTGACAAGACGGTTGCCGCAGCCAAGCAGATTAGGTTGATGCATGACAAGATTTTTTCTCCCTTTGTTTCTTGTCTAATATTTCTTCTAGTTTGCTGCAATGGAACAACATTTTGGTTGGATTTTTGTCACAAGAATGCTGAATGTTAGCAAGGAAAGCAGTGGAAAAGCGGGTGGCGATAGTATCGTAGCAGTTGTAAACTTGCTAAGGTATATTTCCCTGTGGTGTTCAACTTTTCTGGTGAAAGCTGTGAAACAGCAAGTAAAACGATCCTTCAGAAACCTACTTTTCCGTCAATTCCCTTGGCTTTTTCCGTTTTTTATTTTCTCGAAAGTAATTAGATATTACCGAACGGTTGAGGGCAAATTGAGAACATTCAAATCTACAGCAGTTCAAAATGCCGGAACCGGAAGCTCCTCCAGTGGAGGAAGAACCTCCAGTTCCACTGACGGAAGCAGAACAGTTGGAATTGGATATTCAAACGGGAACGAATGAGGTAAGATTGAAATAGCGCACACACTTTGTAATGGTATGTTTTTTCAAAATTTTAAATTTGGCATATATTGCAAGTCAATTTAAAAGATTGAACCATTTGTTTTTTTAGACGTTAGAGGCTACACGGCGCATGAAAGCACTCTGTGAGGATTCAAAAGAAGCTGGAATCAAAGCACTGGTTGCTTTGGATGATCAGGGCGAAAAATTGGAAAATTTTGAAAAAGGCATGCGTGATATTTATGAGGATATGGTAGAGGCAGAAGCGGCCATGGCTAGTATGGGGGCCGGCTGTTGGGGGATTTGTGTACCCTGTCAAGAGAGACTCAATAAGTATGGGCCTTAATTGTTTGTTTGTAGTACTTTGGTTTGTCTTCGTCATTTTCATCTACAAATTATTACTTTTTCCCAGAGAGCCGGACCCTGAATGTTTTCAAGAGTACACATCAAAAGGAGGGGGCGAACCAAGACCCGAACTGAGTATGGAGGGGGTACCCACATTCAATGAAATTAATCGGCAAAATGAATACATTGTGAGAATTCAATCAATGGTGAGTTACACATGATTTCGTACAATTATCTTAATAATAGTAGTATTAGTATTACAATAATGAAATTGATTTATGTGAAATAACAGGCCGATGAAAATTCCTCACGACTGGACAAAGCTAACGAGCAGGCAGCAAAATTAAACGGCTAAAAATATTTGTTGATGCTAAAAAATCTAACCAACGAGTAGAGCAGGAAAGTGGAAGCAACTAAAAGACTTTGAATATACAACTTACAATACAATTTCTTTAAATAATGAAAATTTAATAAAAACAATAATAATAAGAAATTCCCAAGTACCTGCAATTCAACAGACTTGTGTCGATGAAATACAGTAAAAATTACATTCTAATAATTGATGAGAAAGATGTATTGATGTACATTTTTGTGTACGTATTACGTTTTTTGTCAAATTTAAAAAATTAAATTAAAATTCAAGTTTTCTCAATTAAAATTCTAATAAATAAAGCAATAAACCAAGTATTAGAACTAAGAATACAATTGACCGAAGGCATTAAGGCAAATATTGGCAACAACAGCGAAACAACTTTATATGATTTTTTTACAGTGAACCGCAGTCATGCTTTCTGTGCATTGTGCATAGTGTGTATTTTAATTAAATGCGCCAAAAATATTGGAAATCGATGTTACGACCGTATGGTGTCGTGCTGGTCGATGTAAACGCGATAGTTATTATAAGTCAACCTGAGCCCGGAAAAATATTAGTTGAATAACCAAAACTGAACAATTTTGGATTTTTGATTTTGGTTTATCAGCTTGTATCCGATAGCACGTTAAATAAAAACAATCAGACAATTCATTTAGTGCAAAGAATATCACCATCAATGGTATATTTAATGAAATTTAAAATGAACGAATTTAATTCAATATTAATGAAATCATCATCATCAATTATGTTTATATTTGGCTAAATAATGTTAACTGTTACGTCATTATATTTACAATGTTCCATTTCGGTTCAAAAGAACTTGTTTTCAATGTTTTATGTTTACTTCTCTTTATCCGGAGTAGTGGTTTCGTCATCTTCGTCAGTTGCCCTTCCCGCGGGATCCAAATCAATAAACGTTTTATTTTTAAACATTTCTACTAGCTCGTCCAATGGTTTTCTCTTCTCAGGGCAGTTTAAGTCCACATACGCAGTGGTGGTTGCTAATAGATCCTGCTTGCTTTGAAAACACCATCCTGCCCCTGTCAGTCCTCCCTTGTCTAGAAACATTGTGGATGCAAGGGATCGCTTTCGACGTCTTCGTCCTGCGGCAGCAGAATCCGCAGTATTAACCTTTGTTGCTTCCACCACTGGTCCTGTAATAGGTCGTTCTAGTCGGTGCAAAAATGGCGTGTTGTGATACGCTGCGTAAATACACACGTCCAAATTCCTCATAGTACTTTTCACTGGGGCAGAAAACATGTGATCCCAAGTGTGTTCAAAATACAGTGACGGTGGTCTGCTCCATCGGTGCTGGATTTCTTGTGTAAAGAGCAGCTCTGTCATCCGTTGGAATACGTGATGGTAATTGACATTCAAGCGAAATGTTCCATAACACAGGCCGTGAACAAAAGAAAGAACTCCCCAGGTGGCATCCACAGGCACGTCGTGTCGTCCCCAACCAAAAGAAAACTCATTCTCTGCGTATCGCATAGAGTGACCATCTTTCTCGATGGTGTGCACAGTGGAACAGGTCTTGCACTTTTTCCCGTTTAATTTAAAAGGCTCTTTGGCTACACGCTCGCACTGAAGTAAAGTAGCCATTACAATGTCATAATCAGCAACACTCATGTCTTTAAAGTTACTCAGATCAGAGTCTCTAAGAAGAAACAGGAACGCTTTGAGAACATCATCGGAAAACTTGCGTGGCACGTAATTAATGTCACAATAGGTTCCCAAAATTTTGAAACTTTGCCTGAGCAGTTTTACCACTCGAAATTTAGGACCATCAGAATCAATGTCAGAGATGAGGCCAACAATAAACTTAAACATGCGTTCCGTTTGCTTTAAAACTTTTTTGTTGTGGCGACGACCCTCTACCTCAGTTGGCAGAATCACATCAAGAAGATCTGGATCACATGGATCTGTTAGATCAGGCTCTGTTAGAGTTGAATTTGTGGCTGTAACAATTGAGGAAGTATTGCATTTGCCAGGAGCGTCTCCAATACAGGATGAATCCGGATCAACTATAAAACAATATTGAATAAACTTTGCACATTTATTTTTTTCATTTTTTTAATTGTTAAAACAGTAGTTTGTAAAATACTCGTTTCGTTGTCCTGCCCAAATGAAAGGTGAATTTTGTATGGTTTATTATTTTCGTTAAAGACGTAATTTTCCTCATCGCAAATGTCAGTGAAAAACGTTTCTCTGAAAATAAACCGAAAAAGATTCGCATTAATACGACTTTAGTCAAAAGTTTTGACTAAAAGCTAATTTTAGTAACATTCAAACTTACGGTCCACTTGTTGAGTTCATGCAGTGAGCAATTATCGGCTGTTCAAACAACACTCCAAATGGACAATCTTCAACCTTGAACTGGTATACATTTGTGCTCGTGCCAGGATTACACACTTCAAAATCTGCAGTAGTCCAAAAGCAAAGGAATCCCACCATCAAGAAAAGATAGACAAGGAGTTTGTAAGGGCTGGTACACACATGAATGGTATTCATGTTTACAAGATGTGCAAAAGTTTTTCTTCTTGTATCGTACATTCGTACGACGACTTTAAACTGAATTTAAACAGTGACTTTTTTCACTGTACATATGTCGGCTCAAATGAGCAAATTAAAGTATCACAATTTATAATTTTAGTTGTTCAAGCACAATGAAGACAACGAGGATTGAAGAATGTTCTTTATAAAAATAATGCAAAAGTACTTGTCCTTGTTAAGGATAATGTTGTATTGTCATACGTTTCTCAATGATGCACGATGACAAATTAATATATCTTACTTCAACTTAATGAAATCGTTGTGTCTGTCCATTAACCCCGTTGATTTTGGGCTCTCGGATCAACACGAAAACTGAAAACGAAACGAAATCGATCGTTTTCGTCATTAGATCAAGTCATTGTTAATCCTACCCGAGGAAAGCCCTGAGGGGCGTGCTAACAAAGAGGTCAAAGTTTGAATCAATGTTAACTGACATGACTGACAAAGTTTGAATCAACGTTAAAGACTGCATGCTGTAACCGTCAGAATGTGCTAAAATTGATGCTGATCTATTTATAGCTTTTATAGACTTGGTTGAACGCGGTCTTTGTTGTAGGGGTTTACAATGACATATCTTGATATGTGGACTGTGGGCCTTGTGTTCACTATATAATATTTTCAATGTATAATCTGTAAATCTGTATTATTTAATGTTGTTAAATGGAGTAGTAGTGGAAACATTGCCAATACAGCCATAAATAAAATACTTTATTATTTTATTGTCTCATATTCGCTCATAACGGCGACAACCATATCAACTAATCTTAATTATAAAATTAATTAATTTATGAACAGCCTCAAAGATTAAAGAAGGGCACCTTTTCACATCGTTTATATAACAGCTTCTTTTACTCTTTTTTATATTGTCCCTATCAATGATTACTGATTAGAGATTATGAACTAATTTTAATTAAAAAGAGTTAATCACGTGGATGAGTTACAAAAAAAGAAAGGTCAACTTCTGTTTATAGTTAAAAAAGTCTTAAGCGTGCTGGCTCAATTCGTGAGACGTGATCTGTGATGATCTATAGTATAAGAAAAAGATGTTGATTTTACGCGATTTAGATGTTGATTCCAAGTAATTTGGTAGATTAAATCAAATTTAGTCTGTCTATATAAAAATTATGATGAGGACGCTCCAAACCTAAAATTTAGTAGATGAATTCCTGTGTGAACAAAATTAAAGATTGGGAAAGTATATGTTCAATTTGGGAGTGCTTATTAATATACAGAAAATAGAAAAGGACCAATATTAAGTTCGATGATGCATATAATTAGTAGGAGAATATGAGACAATCCATATTAGTTTGTATGATAACGTTCTTAAAAATAAGCTGTCGTTTATTAGCGCCTCTGTAACATTTTCTCTTCTGAGTTTTAACATAACATGCTGGCTTTCATTAACGTAAACATGTCAGTCAGTAAATACATTCATAGTTCGAGACTGCTTACGTCAGAAACAGTCATAAGACATAAAAAATTTAAGGAAACGACAAGAACTGATGGAATATCACAAGAGAAAATGACAGAGAGAAAGTTTTTTCTATGAAAAAATAAGCTCATCATCATGACTTGTTCCGTCTCGTCATCTACTTTCTAAATAAGAAGAAATTTTCGTTTTTATCAACAGCAGTATTTCCTAAAGCAGGTACTTCGTTTCATATATGTTATTTAGTTTAGAAAATTGACACTTTTCTAGCAGAAAAAAGTTTATTTTCATCAGACTCGTCGTTAGCTTCTTGATGAGCCAGGCGCTGATGATGATGTTAATGATGATGATAGCGATGATCAAGTGACGTGAGGATCCAAGAACAAGGTTTAATTGGACTTTTATACCGACGATGATCGCAATGCGCCCTTTGTTTTTTTTATTTTAATCAAAATGATCTCAGCTCAGCAAAAGCAACATGCCCATTATTCACATTTATTCCCGTATGCATGCACACACATAGGAGATTTTGCAGCCCTAACAGGATTAGATGGAAAAGCTTAGGTTTAGTCGTGCATTTATCGTTTGTTATTCGAAGAGGCTTATCGCAGGTATAGTTGCCTATAAACTATTCTTCCCCGCGGTGGGTTTTACTGCTAGTATTATTAGAGAACATAAAATATTACGAGTTTTCAGAAGGATCATCATGATGAAGCACACTATTAATCGCACGTGTGCTTAAGTGTGTTGACTCGATTTTATGTGCTTTTACAGTGTATATATCAAAATGGAGTAACTTGATACTGTGTAGGTAGTCTGTTCGCGAGCAAGAATAGTATTTTAGTGATAACAAGAAAACTGTGCGTTCAAATAACAAGTGCCTAAGCTGTGTGCCTAGTGAAACATTATACGGCAATCTAATTAGGCATAAGAAACGGACAAGAGAGAGAGAGAAACTGGCAAGAAAATTATGCTATTGTAGGCGAGACTTTCTCTGTGCATAGTGCAAACATACAGGAACACTTCCCTGTATTTTCTGTTTGCACTAGGAAAGTTGCAGTAAACGCAGTAATGAGTAATGTCGAACATGAACTGGATCAGCTTCTGAGTTTTTCGGATACGTTTACTGTTTGAGAGAGTATAAGTGGGTATTATAGTGCACATTTCAAATGTGATGTAAGCGATAATATTTGCTGGTAGCATTTCATAATTTCAATTTATAACGGAAACACTACTCACTTCTGCTCCTACATATCCTGCTGGGTAAACCTAAACACGGTTTTTATACTTGGAATTTCCCTGGGAAAAGCCAAGTGGGACAGGAGGATGTTTAAAACGGAAGGTAATACGAAGTAGATATTTAAAAGCTTCAGTATATTACTCTCACGGGTTTCGCTCTCTGTTATTACGCTTGAAAGAGTAAACGACAAAACAGCTCTAGTGTTAGTCGCTTTTTGCCAAGAACAGGGTCGGGTTGCAATGGTTTGGCGCTTTTACAACAGTAAATGTGTAAGCATTTTAGCAAATTGCTTTGATAGTAGAGAGGAGAAAGTAATAAACCGGCAGTTAATGCGAGAATAATGATGTAGCGGGAAGAACAGAAGAATACTGACTTGATACATCTAGTCATTTCGAATATACCGTCATAGGATATGTAATACTGAAAACTGTTTCTCCTACAGTCTGAACTTATGGATACATTGAATTTGACAGATGGACACATGGTTAGTTTATTTGGAGTCTACTTAATCAGATTTATGATATGATGCAAATGTTTTTCCCTAAGCCTCAAGGTTGACCGATTTAGCTAAAAATAAATCTGTTAAACTGTAAATTATGGAAAAGAGATTGGCCATATAATATGTTATATTATATTTGTTGCGTTTAAGCAAATTCAAAGGTGTCTCACGTTTCTACTGAGATGTCATGCTGAGATATTGTATACCCCTTTTCATTGCAATTCGATTGTCGAAAGCACCATCTCACTCATCTGACAAACCGTTCTGGAGTTATGGACAAACCAATTTTCAAAGTTTGACGCCCCGTGTAGGTCAAAGGGCCCAATTTGGGTCCAACGCTGCAAAACGTCATAGCTATGTCATAAAAGTCATAATGTATCTATCTGTATACCATCTTTCAGCCATCATATCTTGAAATTGTAAGCGACTCGTCTTACCCCAAACACCCATCTTCGAACTTGGCCGAGCTATTGGCCATACCTATCGAAAGCAGAATTTCAAAATTGCTTTCTCTTACAGAGTTGTCGTGCTCAGGGTCGGACGGCTGGACAAAACTACATAGTCCCAGAGTCTGGGCCTAAATAAATTTAGGGTTCAAGCCATCAGCCTAAGAAAATCAGGATTGCTCATGGCAAATTTGATCAGGGAATGATACACAAACGGACAGACAGATAAGCACGATTAAATCAGTAGCTAGATTTCAATTACATATTGTAATACAAAATTGGGAAGTATATATTACATTTTTTCAAATACTTGTGTTGAGCTTAAAGCAATGAAACATGGCCTTGAACGAGACTTTAGTCCCCATGCCTCATAATCTCAAACTGATGTTTTAAAAAATTGCAACACATTTGGGGGAACGGGTTCCGTTCACTTTTTATGAGAAAAAAAAATCCACCGTATGAGAACGACTTTATACAAAGCTGCGCAAAAAATTAACCGGAAATTTATAAAAGTAGATCAATGTCTCAACACGAACACCATTACGGTAGAGGATTAGAAAGTTTTATGCAAAGATTTGGGCAAAATAGCTGAGATCCGTGACTATATAAATAAGTTCCAATCTTCAAAGGTTTTATCATCGTGATAATATTAAATATGTGCTTAACCTATAAACACACCCAATATGCTCATTAGCATTATTATTTTCACTGCCCCAGTTTCTTGCTCTGACGTGTTCTAAAAATGCTCACCGATTGTCAGTCTGGAACACTGTCATTAAAGTAGAATATAATTGTGTTGTGAAATGAAAACTCCAAAATTGGCCCGCAATCAGGGCAACTGACGATATTATATAATAAAACCTGGGCCATTGTCGTCATCGTCATCAACTTTTTTTATTTCATTTACAGCATCATCTTTCCTCCCAGGAACATCAGTGGTAGGAAGAGGTGAAAGATTTGACGCAAGCGGGATACTATGTTGTGATCATAAAATATCTCTTCCAATTATAAAAGTTGTTTTTGTTGCAGCATTGCAGTAACGGCGGAACGGGAGCAAAAAACAACATCAACGTAACCTACATATGTACACGGTTACTTTTTTACGTTTCCTCGTTATATTTTTATTTCTTTCTCTCCCAGTGTCTACTCAACCAATGATAGTACTTTTTTATTAGTTTCTCTTACGGGTTCTCCTCTTTGCCATGTGTCAGATTGCTTGAGAGTAATACACGCATTATACTTATTTTATGTCAAAGTTGCAAGTATGCTATCAAGACGACTGTTGTACCAACATGACACCATCATTGTCAGTCAGGAACATTTCTTCTCGCTACCAAGCAAACACGACGTAGTAACAACTTACTTTTATGACACTAATTTGAAATAATGTTGCAACTCCTCTCATGATGGTGTTTATTGTCATCATTATCATCATCTGCGTGTAGCAGCCGTAGTCGTGCAAGTTACGTACAGAAATGAAACTGCATACAACTTGTGCTTGGTACTTGGTAGTCTTGATGTTCCAACGAAATGTAACTAGTTTTGGGGTAATTACTCGAATGTCATGTTTCGGAATAAATATGTTTTTCCATTTGCATTACTAATAAAATACGAACACGCATGACAAACTCTCCTTTTCTAAACCGTTCCAGCCAACTTCACTTACATACTTTTCTCGTTAGTTTTTCATGAGAGATTCCCTCTAGGAGCAAGTTCCCAACCATAATATGCAACTTTAATATCCGCTGCCTGCATTGCATCATCGTCATCTAAAGCTTTCTATTGTATTACTGGCTCCAGGGTTTAGTGAAAATGACAAAAAGATACTGTAAGACATGAAGAAAACGGAAACTGGATCCAGAATACCAAAATGTAAAAAAATGGTCACACAACAGTCAACAAAACCCAGTCATTTTTTTCCTGTCGCCAACAAACCTGCGCCTGCAAAATAAAAGTGGAAACACGGCAAACAAACTGAGTACTGAGTACTCTGTCTGTACGCAATATTTTTTCGGCATTTTCTTTTCCTGGGGATGATAACATGATAACTGGATGGAGTGAAATTTCAAGCAGTTAGAAAAGCAATGTGTTGCTAAGACTTTCTTCCAGTCCAAATGTGGGTATTGTCTTTCTATATATTTTTTTGAATTTACATAATATACAACTTTGCATTTACTGTGTTGCCTTGAATACACGCGCTGTCATCATATTATTTAACGTCAGTACTCAGAATGCCGTCTTACAACCACCACGGGAATGATAGAACGAAACACAGAAAGTACTAATATCATTAGGACACGACAACGCCACCATACTTTTTCAGGGTATGTCCTCTTTTGGGAAAATATCTGGAAGGCTATGCATGGACTCTGGCAAAACAATAAGAACAAAATCGGATTAGATTATTTGCTTTGCTCATCGCTTCAATAGCACATGTCTAGGTACATGTGTAGTGTGTAGTGTATAGTAAACTACGGAGAAAAGTATTCCCTCTCTACTGACTAGTCTGCCATGAAAGAACATGAAAGAAAAACAGTAAAGTTGACTCCATGAAAGTTTTTAAGAAAAAGGGGAAAATGGTTTTCACGTGAAAAAGGAAACGAAGGATGCTGCTGTCTGCTTCCATGCTTATTATTCAAAATACTCACACTCAACGTTCATCTTCCCATACTCCGATTTCCCCCCAGAGTTTTCCACTTCAATCTTCTCACTTGTCTTGCCTGCAACAAGCCAGAAATTGTTTCCTTTTGATCATACTATCCTCCTCCTCCTCTTCTTACTGTCAGTCTTATTCTGTCCCCTACCAATAATTGCCAACACTCCGCACTATTCATCATTATCATCATGAAACTCAAGCACACACATGAAAGTTTTAAACATGTGTATATGTATATATTTGATGGAACCCTAAAGAGCATTACAATGCATAAAATCCAATAAACACAATTTACAGTTTTGTATCTGTTTTCAGTTCTCGCAAACACGTTCCTATTTTCTTTGTCCGTTAGTGAGCTGCAATGAGGCGATACCAACATCGCCATCATTGAGCGCCACGTACCGCCGATGCTGACGACATGCTCTATTAAACTGCCACCGCAACGACCACCTTATCATGCTTATATATTTGACGCTTCTAGTAGTTCCTAGCCGTAAGGGTCATATCTTCTTATAGGTATGTATGTATCCCTTGTTAAAAGATATCACTGAATTTTAAATAAATAAAACGCTCAAAACTACCCGTCATTTTGTAAGAATAAATGAAAATACAAATAATGTAGTTGCAGGCGACAGAGAAAAGTAGCTCATAACGCAATCAAATAAGGCAATAAAATACAATAAGCTCCCCCGATAAAAAAAATACTCAGTATTGGTTGTTTACTCCACTCCATGTCATTTGGTAGGTAATTTAGAACAGAGAGTACATAAAATTTCAGTGTCATTTTATGTTCCACGTGTTCGAGAGATACAGAAAATCATCGTCAAATATCCAATGAAAACATACAATATAACAACTACATATAAAATAGAAATGGCCTTTACAACCTTCACAACAGTACACCTATTGGAATTGACATTCCTTGTAATTTTCCTTTTCTCCCCGAGCAACTTAGCCATTACACTAAAACAGTTTCATAGGCGAGGCATGGACAATTGAAAACAAAATTCGCTGTCAAAGCTAGACAGAGGAAGGACACATGATCACTTCTTGCGGCCATGTAAATTTAGGGGTGTATAGTACAAAGTGCATAGTATGCCAAAGGGAAGTGGGGGTGACGACAAAAAGGTAAATAAAAAGCTTCAAAGGCAAGGAAAAATAAAAATAAATAAAAGAGAGAGAAAATCAGACTTTCTTTACGACTTGTCCTTTATTTTTCTTTGCCCTCCTTTTTTTCTTTGTTAAAAATGGCAAATTGCAAACAGTGCACTGGGAATATACACAAATACATACATACATGCCTGCACAAGCAACATTTTCATGTCTTTTTTTACAAACGGACAAGTAACTCTTGCTCAACGTCAACTTTCAAGAAGAAAAACAAAGAAAAAATCAAGAAAGTTTTCTTTCTTTATATTTTTCTTAAATATTTTTTCGCTCATCTTTCCCACACAGCCATGCACACAGCAAGTGGTCCTTCCGATGTACGGGAAGGAGATAACGTTTAGACTGTATGGAGTTCAGTGTGATCGTTGTTGTGATAATACTCAAACCAAAGGTGGACGAAAAAGGTGTTGGTACCTATGCTGCATTACTATATTTCCTCGCCATGGCAGACAGAACATTCCTGGTGAGAAACAAAAACAGGAAAAAAGACAGGGACCGGCACAGCTAACAACGTCGTAATAAATGCCATATCACTTTCTTGGTACGAGTACCACGGCTGTCGCTACTCTACGTTGTTCTCCCTCTCTCTCGTTTCGTGAGTTGAAAGGTACAAGTATGTTTTCGCAAGCGACGCAGTCGTCGTGATCGTAGCCGTTGCCTACTAAAAGTAGTTTGTTGGAGGAGTCGTTATTTCAGGAAAGAGAAAAAGTTTTGGAATGTTTTCCATGCTGTATGTGAACGTACGTACACAGAGGAAAAGGAAAACGGTAAAAACTAGTATGCTTTCCTCTAGTCTGGGCTTAGTTGTGTGACTGCCTTGTTTGGTAAAGGAAGAAGAAACCTGATACAGCCGCTGCTTTTGTCGGTACATGGACTCATTTCAGTGTGTGCTTTTCCTTGAAAAAAGGTTTAGAAATATTTGAAGGTTTTGCATTTTAAAAGGAACATTGGGACAAGAAAATTTATAAAAATGCAGTGTGTTTGGGCATGTGATGGTGAACAGTAGTGATTCTTTGAAAATGTTTTGGGAGGTGTGGAGAAACGTGACTAGCGCCACAACCAACTGGTCCTTGGGTGGGGGAAGCGGCGGCGGTGGTAGTTCAAAAAAAGGTATGTGTAGAAATCTGGAATTATTTATGTGTACACGTATGCATTTACTTCACCTTTTTGAAGGACGAAATCTGAAAGGTTGCTATTTTGGTTGCATTGCATACCTATACAAACATAAGTATCAATAAATCCCTGCTTTTCTACCCAACATGACTTTTCAATCCGCTTAGAATCCCCAATTCAGATTTATGCGGATTCGGAAAAACCTACACCGATATACCTTATTATTATTATACTACTGTAGCGCCGCGTCACAATATAAATAGCTTAGTGGCTTTGGCTTTGTCATGCTTGAACATGTCTTTGACGTTTTCCAATTTATGAAACTACCGTGTTGACTGTCCCGGATTAACTCACTACCATTTCATTGTCGACTATTCTTCAAAATATTCCCCCGTTCTTGCATTCGTATGATCACAGGTCGGTATTAGCTTTTCGACGAGCTACGAATGAATTAAGTTGTGGTTGATGGTCCTGTTGTTTTTGTTGTTGTTATCGATCGTCTTTATCATTTTCTAGTTAAAAGTTTACATAATTTTCAAATTATTATCAAAAATTATTCATGACGGCAATTTGTTTGTGCCTCTGCATTTATACCCCAGCGTCGTGCAAATATTAATTTTCCTCTTCATTGTATTTTCATGAACAAACAAACTGCCTGGTACACATAACAGGTCTTCCATCGTCCTCGTCCTCATCCGCTCACAAAACCCGGTACAATAGGCTTAACGGCCCCCCAACAAAGAGTCAAAGTCAACCAGCCAATTTAACAAGCCTACAGCTGTACTCGTCTTCCTCGGAAAGCCTCACTGGAGCCGGCGACCGAGACGATGACGATGTTGGGCGACCATTACCACCACTACCGTTGCTACTTGAGGAAGGCAGCAAGGATAAACAAACACAAGGAAAAGGACAAACATCATCATCAAGACATTTGGGGGACCTCGTGGGATTAGAGTCGCATTTCACCCCTCTAGAAGATGGGAGCGACTGCAACCTGAGAAAAAGCAGCAGTAGTAAAAAGAATGGAATGAAGCATTCGTTCAGCAGTTTCTTCCCATTTACATCATGTGCCACGCCAAGTTCCCCTCCACCTGCCCCTACCACTTCAAATGGAAATATTCCTGGAAAATCGGATTTGGACCAACATCAACAAAAGCAACAAAGCCATTATCATGAACAAAGCAAAGGGTCCTCTGCATGTGCTAAGGCCGTCGCTACTTCGTCAATGACAAACGGAAATGGAGGAGACATTGAAGCTGGCTGTTGGGACCACAACGTTAGCAAAAAGGAAATGGGTACTGGCATTACCAGCGAGAATGACGAGGAGGATATTTCAGACTTGGGTAAGTGGGCGCATGTTATCATGTAGGTGTTATTTTCCTTCTTGGAGTATAGCCAGTAGCACTCGCATAAAAGCTTGCACTGTGTATGAGTACAGATAAGGAGAAGCGGAAGTAATATTGTAGTTGTGAGGCTATACATAAGTAGTAAAGGACGATTACTATGAACATATAGGTAGTAATGCGTGCCACTTTATTGTAAGTACTGTCTTGTGAGAATGGAGACATGTAGCAACCCATCTGTCTCTGTCTGTATACTTTCCCCTTTGCTGGTACAGTTATACAGCGATAATATCTAAGGCCACTACAAAAAAAGAAAAAATTGGACAATAGCTGCCAGAAATATGTAGGTATGCTGTAAACTTGTGTGACAAGTTTATTTAGAGTTTTCAAATAAATGGAATTTGGCGAGAGAGGACGAAGCATATTTTCCTTTTCTTTTCTCTGTTTATTCTGACCCAGTTTAACTGCCGTCTGAGCGCGTGTGACAAAATTGGGATTGCTCTCGTATCTTTCAAAGACACTCGAAAATTTTCGCTCCAGCTGTTAAGGTCAAATCAGACGAAAAACAAAAGGGAAAGAGTTTATGTACGGGCTCAGCTCTGTCGTGTGTGTTGAAACGAGAATAATACCAATATAAATCAGTTGGACAAGTTTAGGCAAAAACTACTAACTGGATTTGGCACAAGAAAAGTTGTTTTTCTTCTTTCAGTAATGTTGTCATTGTTCGTCATATATACACGCTATTCCATATAAAACTTTGTTTTACTTGAGCAGAATGAAATCTCTGTTTCATACCAATTTAGTCAGACAGTAATGTAATTTGATCAGCTATTTTAAAGTAAATACAGATTGATTGAATACCAAGAGAGGAAGAGCTATAGCTACGCAGACAAAAAGAAAATTGCTGTTCAAGGGAAACAGAGAAAAAGTTTTAATTTCTAATTTTTAATTTCTCAAAAGGCTAAACAAGCATGCCATAAATGTGCCGTTTACCCCCCGTGTACCCCCTTTGCCTAATATTAAATTTTGCACAATAGCAAACTATTTCATTTATTGGAGAGCCACACAACTGCGTTAAAAGTATTATTATATACTGAAAGATCTCAATTCACATGTCGTCAGACAGACTCACTGGTTGTGACAAAAGCCAATTCTTCGAAAACAAGGGTTCGATGATAGCTGCTCACAATGTTGCAACATAAAAGTTTTATTATTTTTTGAAGGGTTTCATTACGTTCGACTGTTGACTCCGACACAGTAACAATAATGTTCGCTTGGTTCTCTTTTGTATGTTTACCCACTTCATTTTGTTTTGAGACTAGCGTGCCGTGAACTGTGAAGTGGAGAGCAAGTGGAGAAGCTGGTTATTATGAACGAGAGGGCACCCTTAATTAAATCCTTCCACTATCTTCTAAAGAATATAAAATGAGTAGACTTCGATGGAGTTGTTTTAATGTGTTTGTTTCGGGCTTACAACTAAAAAGTGTAAAGGTTTATTGTGTATTTACGTAGCACAGAAATTATTCGATGATTCACGATTCACGATTCACATACTAAATTCTTGTTGTTGCGCACATCTTTCTCATTTTAATACTGTGATAAAAGTTACGTATAGTAATTTAAATGTAGTAATTCGTTTAATAACGACCGCTCGTATTCAATTCAATGATTTCGGCATTTCTTTAATGTATAAGAGATTTTTATTCTATTGTTTTAAATTATATCATCAATATAATTACATAATTGCAATTTGTAATGTTGAGTTTACATTTTTTGTTATTTCATATTATTTTTTTATTCATGGACTATGTCGAAGATAAGCAAACATGTGAGCAAAAATGCTTATCGACATGTCAAGTTCATTTTGAGACAATATACATAATAGAGGCGATGAATGTGTAGCAGTAAGGGATGGTAGTTAAGGGCTTAAGATAGATCAATGTCAACTTGAATGATCGTTGTCATTTGTTAAATATCTAAAATCACAATTTAAAATGTCACGTGTTACATATGTATATTTTACTACATCCTTGGTTTCAACAAGCAAATTATGTACTGATACAAAGTACATAGTCGGCACGAAAGGAATGTTTCATGCTTCTACACCCCGATGTATACAATACGAAAACAGTGATTTTAAAATCTACAAACAAGATATGCAAACATGATAAATACAATAGGTAGACACTTAATAGGCAGGTTTAATTTTCAACGCTCTCTAACTACTATATTAGATTTTTAACAACCTTTAACAAGGTTTCTATATGGGTGTAGTTCTTAACGACCCGACATGTATACCTATATACAATCTAACATGATAATCGTACAAACATAGTGTTTTGTATTCAAATAGACCATTTTTCGGTTTCGGTGCGGTGTTTTGTTTTTTACGTACGTAAGTAAGCTTCGTTTTTGGTCTCTCGTCGATTGTTGACTGTTGTTTCTTTTTGCTTTGCTACCTTGTTTAGACGATATCGTTGAATCCTTAACGTGTGACGTCTGTGAACGTTGTTTTCCAACACTCAGACAACTTGCTGCTCACCAACGGAAAAAGCGTCATTACGGGTAAGCCGTTGTACAACAAAAAATCATTATTGTTTTATTCCCCTTGTAAAATAAAAGCCGTAAAAGAAGAGCACAGCAGGATAGCTCATGAAAGACACAAACGTCCGGAATAACAACATAATCAAGGCAATCACACGGATGTTGCACAATGAACGTTATCACATCAGTAGTCCTGCTACTGTGCGAAAAAATGGATGTATAGAAGCGAGGGCACACATAAAAAACACAAACAAAGTCGTTATCATTGGAGAACAGACACTCCTCGAGTCTCAAGTCTATACAACAACCATGATACAAAATGTTAAAACAAAAAAGATTTACCTGCACCGCCACTACAATGACAATATATATTTATGGAAAAGTCCTTTTTTCTCATTCCGGATTCAGCCAACAAAATGTCTATTTTTGTTTCTGCTTTCACTTATTCTTCGTTTACATTTTTTCCGGTTCACTGTGGGCTCTTTTATTAAGTCCCGTAAGAGTAGCTTAGGGACTTTATGCGATTACAATCATGTCTGTCTGTCTGTCTGTCTGTCTGTCTGTCGGTCTGTCTGTCTGTC
>JAHZNB010004801.1:0-11617 GCA_027744295.1 Callyntrura guangdongensis
TAAAAATTCTGCACGACCTGGTTGTTAGTCAGCATGAGTAAGATGTTAATAAATACACCTATTTTTCAACAGTGAAAGTTTGTTAATATCGAAAGGTGAAAGGAAACGCTGGAATTCATTTTATTCCTCTGATAATAAAACAATCTGGAAAATACAGATTGAATTTCTCTCACATGAGCACTACTAATTGCTTCAATTTGTGGTTTTCCTTAATCAATCCTCTAATATATGATGTACTCATTAACCAACGTAAGTGGTGTAAAAATAATTTCATTTACTCCGATCCAGGTAGATATGCCTGAATTGCCATTTTTGTATTTGATAAAATTAAATATGATTAAGTTTACTGGAGCAATATCCTTGTGAACTGTGGGAGAATTTGTTACATTTTTCCTTGTATGTTTTCCATACCTGGTGGAAACAACTGGAAAGGATCCACATGGAACATGTACATTTTCTCCGATAAAGTTTTCTCCTGTAGTATTAGCCCACTTATTATTATTCGCTGTCCTCCATTAAAACAAGCTGCCAGCAAGACCAAAGTCGACATGACATGACTCAATGCTGGATCAACCTGTCTAAAGAAAGAAAGGAATAAGGAAGACAGTTTGACAGGTGAGGGGGTCCTTAAAAGTGCTGGGACCTAAATTCTCTTTTCACGTTGGAGTGTGTACTGTACTATATTCGTCGAGGGACATGCCTATATTCTAGTACCTACGCATACGCCACGTTGCTGAACACCTAAGAAACCACATTGAGACGAAAAAAGAGAAAAGTTACTCTCCGCTACTGTGCCAATCTAACTTTCACAAGATTATTGACAGACACTAAATACGTAGAAGAAGTGGTGGTATACCCGGCATTTCTTATATAATATAGAGAAAGAAAAAAGTGGGCATAATTTGATTCTGGGTAAAATGCACTCATGCAGAGCCGGAGTGCCGTGGAATCAAATGAAATGCGTATGTCCTGATTAACGGCAAACTTAATCTAAGAGTATATTATCGAACGTCCAACATGCACAATACAGCCTAACTGCTGGAGGGAGAAACATATGAACAACTCTATAAAATGTCAAAAGTCAAAATGAAATCGAGGAAAAAGAACTAGAGGAGTCGTTGGAGCCAAAGACAGGTCCTAATTTGTTTTTGACTCGTTTTATGTCAACTCGTGGTATTTGTAAAATGAAGTTGGTTTCAGAAAATAATGGAATCGGCCTAAAGGGACTGACTACATAGTTCTTAGAAATTTTCTTTTAGTGGCTGATATCTGTTATTTCCTAATTCAGTTACCTGATATGAGTTTCCTTTGTCAGTTTTTAGTGGGATTGAGAAGTCAAACAGTAGAAATATTTTTTTCTGCAAAACACGTAAATAGTACAGCACTTTCGTTTTTATAGAGTGACTACAATTTAAATGTGTGCAAATATACTTAAGTGGTGGAGTAAAAGCACATACTTTGATACATAAATTAAGCCTTACACAAGTGAACGTTATAACTGCAGGTGTGCTACGTGTTTATTCAATTATTTTTACGTTTTTATTTTTAAAAAGGTGATACTAACGAAGTGAATGATTTTTGACGAAACTACAATGAATATTTGTAAAAACTCGCGACAGCAGAAAAGGGACGTTTGTTTTAGTTTTTAACCGATTGTTGTGTTTGTTGAAAAGAAGTGATCCAAAAATCGGATAAAACGTAAAAGACATACACGTACTTGTTTGCATATCACGTGATTATTGATCTGAATTGAATGACAGAATGTTTGCCATAAAGTTATAAAGGGTTGAAATTCCCAATTGTCCATGTTAGGAAATGATTGTGATAATTGCTATATTACATCTCTCTCTCTAATAATGTTAGGGGTAAGGCTAAGTTGTGTCGTATTGGGATCGGTAAAATCTTTGTTTCCATGACAGAGTTAAACCTACTTCACGCAACGTTCTAGCTAGATTCTACACTCCTGTGTTTTATTATCTGGGGTTGTTGTAGAGTCTAAACGTTTATTGACGTAAAAAGGTTCAGATAAGGGAATAGGGTTAGCACTCATATTTGAAACTACGTAAATGTAATCCATTTGGCCACTAAACCGTTACTGTTGGGTTTGTAATAAGAAAACATTTATATGCAACGTCGTTAGCTAGCTTGATTTGCGAAAAATAGAGTTAAAGAATGGTAACAACTGCGGTTTGATTATTTCCTTAGTAGGACCATTCTCTGAGGAAAATTCCACAAACAACTTTAATTTTGTATGCTGCCATCGACAAGGAAAAATTTTGGCGTCCATGTCTAATAATAATATGTACGTACATACATATCTGCTGATTACAAGTTCCTCCAAGTTTTTCAACCCTTTTTGCTGCCACTTGCCACCACAAGTTTTCAACCCAGAAAAGACTTCAATACAAGAATACTTACATATATAATCAATTTGAATAGAAATCCTAAAGTGTATTTTCTCTTTGTTGCGTACTTGAATGACTCGTACAACATGATTGAAACGCTCTGTGTGCGTAGTACAATAGATGATATGATTTGTTAGTTCATTCAAGTACATGCTAGATAAAATAGAAAAATAAAATTTCAGGGAGAAAAATATAAAAATCTACCCCCACCAAACTTTATGACAAGCGTGTCCCGCCTCTCCGTAAACTTTCCCGTGCTTCGCTACACCAATAACGAAACTTATTTTTGGCTGTTCTCTAAGACAAGTTAAAAAAGTATTCTACATCAAAAACGGTTGTACATATCCACTTTCCACGCAAACTAGTGCGTTTGGCATTGAAGCGTCACAAGGTTTTTTCCCCATCACTACCATGGTGACTATGACGGTCTACGGTTTTATGGTTTACTCGTGACTTACTCGATTCCTATTCTCTTTCCCCCTTTCATTGCAATAATTCAAAGATGATGCTTACGATGTGAGGACTATAATAATAAATGGTAATACAATCTTGGTACTGCCTGCAACATACGATGATAGTTATTATTATTATTATCATCGTCATCATCGTAGTTGTAGGCACACTACTTTTTTCTCCTGACTTGTGAACTAAAAAGATGGATGCATTATATTTTGTACCAATGTTCCGGGTGAAAAATCTAAGAACTTGCAGTGCATCCTATTTCATTTCCACCATATAATTTACCATTTTTCTTTTTTATGTGCCTTTCAATCCGGACAGCCCAACTAAAGATGTGCATGCAAGACGTCCACATGGTGGTACATGTATGGCAAACCAAACTGTACAACAACGGCAGCGAGAAGTTTAGTACTATCGTAAATAATAAAAATGATGCGTTGACGGGATTCATCGCATGCAACAGCAGCATTATAATAATAAGTTGTGCCATGTCTGTATTAAATAAATTTAATGTTATGCGCTACGCGCGCGGCATTGACGCTCTTTTGGAGGTTTTATGTTTGGTCGTCGAGAGATGATGATGATGTGTACTGATGGTGATGTCAGTATGGAATTTCAATAAATTCCAAGTAACTTGGCAAAACTTTAATTTCAACCTATTGTGCAGGCGTTTTTCCCGCACTTTTTTTGTTGTTGCTTTCCCGATCCAGAATCCTATATCGTTATAAATATTACTGGTTATATTGTACACTATATCCAATAATGGTTTTCACGTTTAAAAAACGCATGGAATAAAACGTGCAATGGCATATTATGAAAACGTATTTTTCTTCTGCTTGAGCAGCGATGCTGCTGACAGTAAATGTAGCAGTGGTGAGCTACCGCCGCTGGTGTGGTGATGATGGAAAGGCTCATAATATTCGGTTTTTTTGAAATATCCGAGAATACTTTTGGTGCTGATGTAATGCCAGCGTAGTATTTTCCCTTTTTCCCGTTTCTCCGGAAGTATAACCACACGAGAAATGTGGAACGGATGAGAATAATGTAATTTTTGGTTGCGTTTTCAGAATAAATGAAAAATTATGTGTTGTGTTTTTCGGTATAATTTATAAATGGAATGTGTATGTGTAGTAGTAGTACATGTGCTGAGAAAAGTTTATTGCTAAAATTTTCCAGTTCTTCTGCTTTTGATAGTACGCACCCAACAGTTTCTACAACTTTGACACATACCACGCTGTGTGCGGTTGCAGCTCCTTTTGTATTAAACTGGTGCTAGCAGCCTTGAATGCGATGAAAGTAAAAGCTCTCCTTGTTCAATTATATCTCATTATAGCGCTGCCAAAACTTTCACACACATACAACAGATACAAAAGTTACAGGCAAACGAGTATTTACTTCGATACACCAAAAGTACTTTGAGACAACTTTATCAATAATGTACCATTTTTGTTTTCATGTAAAGAGAGAGAGAGAAAGCTTCAGGGAAAGGGAATAAGTTTTTCGAAAAGTGAAATCTAATATTATCATTTCCGCCGCAAAGCTTTGCTGCTGGGGAGCTGCTGCGGGTGAAGGTGGTTGAGTTTCTATATAAATATGTAATGAGATTTTGAAACTGTTTTTTTTCTTCTGCAAAACATTGTCATTACCAGGGACTTGACTATTTACTCATTTGTTAGAGAAGAGGGCACTTTGGTAAAATTGGTTGTACGCTTGATTGGCTTCCCTGGGTGTACCAAGTTTCTTACAAATAATATGCCAGTATGCCATTATTGTATCTAGTATTTGGACTATTCTGTAGTATCTTTGTATAGAGCACGGGAATTGTAATAAAATGTGACGCAATATAACAAGGTAACTTTCCTATGGTACATGTGCACGTTACGTGCTGTTTTCGCTTTAATGATGAAATATGCTTAGGTACACAATGTTTCTGGTTTGGTGGTGGCAGCAGTGGCAGAATACAAAGGGCAAAAGTGCAATCAGGATTTTCGCAGCAGGGGAGCACACGAGGGAACGAAACATAAAATATTCGGAAGTAATATGAGATTTGAGTAAAACTTTTTCTTGGAAAGTGAATAGTATGCAATGAGTGGGTTTGAAGACGAAATTTCGCCTTCATTTCATACATACTTGGGAAATAAGAAGAATTGAAATGAGTGGAATTGTGTATATTCTGACTACTTTGACTGGAACCGCACCACCGTGGTAACGCACCAGAAGTAGCAACAGCCACAGAAAATAAGAATGAACATAATATGTGTGTGTAAAGTCCTTCTTGTCATCAGCTTACAAGAGCAACACTACTTTTGTGGGTTTATGCGCTGGTAAAGGAAACACATGGACACACAACGGGAAAGAAAAGTGTAATGCGACTTGACTTACTATACATTTGTAATAAATCCAGGCATGTGTGTATTGTGTATACTCGACTGAAAATTTCCAACAGGAAAATGTCAATAGAGAAAATATGATAACCACGAGTGAATATATTCATTCTACCGGAAAATATAGTATTTTATTGACAAAAAGGGTCTATATCGTTACTCTTTCATTTTTGGAACTTTTGGGCAATCGGTCTGTAAATAGCTACCGTAAATGCAGAGTCGTATAGACACAAGACACAAGCACTCCTACTTATTCCGCGTCTCCTCCTGCTTTTCTCTAACAATATGTGTACATCTACAAAGCTTTTATGGTTGCATCCAGAGAAGAACATGGCAAAAAAGAGGTTGTGTTGATGCTTGTGGTGCAAGCGATCGTTACCATCATCACTCCATTTTACCGTTTGCTCCTGTTTGCTCTTTACTCTTTTCTCTCTCTCTCTCTCTCTCGTCGCTTGTTCTTCTCCTTTTTCCTTCTCCATAATCATCATCATCATCATCACCTCTGTGGTATGCGCTTTTGCACTCCATTTTACACGAAATGCTCTTTCTCTCCCGGTTCTTCCGTCTGTCCATTCGATGGTGCTTCTAAAGCTGTAATCCTAATTGAGGCAGACGTTTGGCCTCTTCTGATTGAGTGGCTCTGGTATTCATTACTCAGCATGTCAAGTTTATGATTCCACCATTTATCAAACTTTTTAGATTGTTCCGTGCCCTTTTCACATTTATCCACCCACTTCAACCAAAGTACAATTCACGACGACGATTCTTGTCTAGCAGAAAGACAAGAACAGGGACTACACTCCTCTTGTAGTAGCTTGAAGTATGAGACGGACGACGAAAAGTGCATATATATTCTGTGTATTAATAAATAGAATGGAAATGGGGCATACAACATTACGCTTTGTGATTGCATTGACGATGGCTTAATTTACATACCACAATGCTTGATCGTTAAAATCAAGTGCTTTGCCTCTCGCTCTCTTTTCTTGCCTTATTGCCTCCTTTGCTAAAAGCAGAATGGAAACGTATTTTGAGGGAAAATAGAACCAAAGCGAGAGAGGTAGTGACGCAGATTTTCCCTGTGAAGATGGGAACAGTCGATAAGTCATGCATGAAAAATGGCAAAGTTGTTGGAACAAGTTGATTACGTAGATACATTTGCGTTGTACGCTGCATTTTATGGGGAATTTTCGAGTTTACCTTTGAAGGAGAAAAGACAGAGCGATGAAAGTTGCTTACTACTTGTGTTCTCAACAGGATCAATTAAGTAGAAGCCAAGTCGGGCACACTCCTTCGACTTTCATTACCTTTGTAAATAGCAACGGCCTTGTTTATTAGGAAATTACGGCTTTACATAAATTGGGAACGGGCAGGAAAAGGCTGTCACGGTGTGGACATAACTGCTAATGAAAGCAAGTATAAATTGAACCAGTTAAAAAATATAGCAGGGTTACAAATGAATGGCAGTTGTTTGGACGTTACCCACCTCAATAAGTAAAGCAAGTCGATAAAAATGCATTGGTAATTATCGTCGTGGTAGTGGTAGTAATTCTACAATGAATTTATCAAGGATAACGCGTCGGATCCATATATCGAACGTATAATAGATAATAATCAGAACTGAAGCCAAGGCATATAGAATACAATATGAACTCAACCATGTAATTCAGTTGATTTTCTCTGGAAACGTCGTTTTATGGAAAGCTTTATTACGAACGCAACATATGGATTATCAGTTTGTTTATTAGGCCAGCAAACGAGACCAAAGGAAATACGTGTCTACACTTTTGACATCATGTATAAAAAGTTGTATGGAAGCCGGGTAGGCCGCCAAAGTGAGGCACAAGTGTAGGGACGCTCTCCTGACACAAAAATGAAAGCCACCTGTCACGGGGTAATGAACCGTGTGAGTAAAGCTCATTACGAAAATTACATTTCTGATTTGTGAACTGTGTTTATACTGCCTCGTTTCCCGCCGCTGCTACCAACGTCGTCAGCATCCTTGCAATTTTCGTCCTGTCTATTTTTTATTGACGTGAACATGTTGGTAAGTAGTGGTAGAAGTTTCACTCGCTTTCATGTTCACCCTCGTTCGTCGTCATCGGCGTCGTATTCAACGTCTTACTCCACTAGCCGGCTACACACATTGTCTCCACGATATGAATATTCTACGTCGCCAACTTATGTGTCGGCCGTAAACACTGTTACTCCTACTACTACCACCACCACTACCACTGCTGTCGACTCTCTGTTACCCAACTTTACACGAACGGAAAATGTGTCAATACTAATCTAAAATTATTACGTTATTTTATGCAAAGACAGGCTTAAAGTGAAAGGACATGCAAACACATTCTCCTGCGCAAATACATTCTGCCAAGGGACAATATATTTAGAGTGGATTCTTGGATTTACGTACGTTGGATATATTCTGTTGGCGTTTTTGACTTTCTGGAATCCACTAACTTGTAGCTCCCAAAACGGTTGTTTATCGTAAAATATACATACACACAAACTTTATTGATTTGTGTATAGGTAGCAAACAAAGTGAAATTGAGAGAGTGTGGGAGGGAGAAAGAGAAAAAAGCGCGACAGACTTGCGTTCAGGCATTACAATATTTTACCTTGTGTGCCTTCCTAAGCAAAAAATCCATCAACAGCTGAAAACTCTGATGGTATATACTTTTGTACCACTTCTGTTCCATCTTTCAACGGAAGGCGTGTGAAGGCAGTAAGGATAAAGGGGGAAACTAAAAATATTAAATCTTTACTTTTTTACTGGCCATAAATACATAATAATAGCTAAGTTCTTGCTATCTTGCTGGTATTATTTCCAGCAAACGGCAAAATGTACTGTACGCACGCACAGCTGGGTATACGAGAACCGAAAAAGTGGGAAAGAGAAAATACAGAAAATTCTCTGAGAATTGCTAGGTACATATAGGCAAAGCTTACATTGTTTACAAAACGTGTAAAAGCGCCAATACTGTAAATTTTATGCGAGATACAGGCAAAAAATAAATAAATAACAGTGGAGAAAAGCAGATAACGACAAGTAAAAGTACACAGACGTTTTTTTGGAAAAAAGACCCCGGCAAGGCAAACTACTAATACACACACATGTATGGCCAAATTGAATGAGCACAAGAAAAGCAGTTGGAGTGGTAGTAGTTGTAGTAGAAGTTATGCCGCCTTCACTCCTTCTGTTACTCTTGGTAGTGCAAATCTGTTAGTCTGCTTCTTTTTCTTTCCCAGCATGTGTGCCATTCTGTGTTGTGGCGGTAGTGATGTTGGTGGGTGGGCGTGGAAAGCCGACGACCGACAAGTAACGTCGATCGATCTGTTCTATACGCAGCTTTTAACAAAAACTGAACACCGCTCAGACGTTGTTCCACATTTTCTACTACAACGGCTAAACTCATACGGGCAATGTTGGAATAAGCTAAAGAAAATTTTAAAAAATAATGTCAAAATAGATGTTGATTTTTTATGACTTTGAGTTAACCATGAGTTAAATGAAAGCTTTTCAGAAGATACTATTTATTTTTCTCTCGAGAGAGGAGCGAGGCTGGAGGTTGGTAGCGGTAATCCGGAGAGCACAACAAACAGAAAATGGTATTATGTCTCTATCGCTCAAATAAATGTCGGCGCTGCCGGAAATAGGGTATGTTAATATGACCCAAAAGTCAGCTAAAGAAAGCATTATAGCATCATTTGCTAGATGTACACTTTGGTTATGACTTGAACTGCCAACCGGCCACGTCAATGCTACTGACGCTTTTAGGGCCTATTCTGGGGCAAAAATTCTGTTTTCCCTCTCGATTATCCTAAGAACAGATCGCAAGTGGGTTTGTAATCTTTCAAAATTGAATACATTCAAATGGTAAAAAGTAAATAAAGTTTTTAAAACGCAATTTTTAGGTCGGTAGTAATGCGCTTGGAGTTGGGCAACTGTTTTCTTTAGGATTTTTGCTCTGGCAAGTTTTCTTATTTCTTATTGTTGTATACCTACTCTAAACCATATCCATGTATAAGTGTTTTACCATGTTTCTCTCGATATATCATCACCAATTTCGTTTTTAAAGAGTTTTCTTTCTTTCCGTATGCAGGAGATGTTAAGCTCCAGAAAAAAAGATTTTTTTAAGAGCAACGAGTAATTTTGGAGAGAAGAAATTGCTTTTGCTTTTTTTACAATAAGGCGCGTGAAATAGGGTAAACGCCTCTTCGCCACTTCTTTAGCCTTTAACTGCTAAGTACTGCCATTTCTTTGCTATTGCTCATTTGAATTGCAAAAAGGAATGAATGCTGTTTTCTCCTTTGCTCTCTCTCTCTCTCGCTCTTTCCTCCCCATCTCTCTCCAATCTCGTTCCCTATTTTCATCGTCTTTTTCAACTGTAATCTGTTCCATTTTGCTCGTCTCTCTGTTTACCCTATATTTTCGGCAAGGGATATAGAAGTTAAGTAAGAATAATTCGATACCATTCACCCGACAAGATTGAGATGAAAAAGCTATCTTGTTCTTACCAAAGAGAAATGAGTGAATGAGCAAAAAGAGCAGACACATTTGTAAGCATACTCAAACCCGTGTGGAGGTACGTAGTATTTTGGTATAATAACAAGATGTATTGATGAAGATAACGAGAAGAGCAAAATTTGAAAAGGAAAATAGACCTGGACGAGAAGAGAAAGCAACAAAGCGTGGAAATAAGTACACAAGCAAAGCCATAATAAATGGTTGACTCGCGCGTTTACGTGGCTTCATTTTCTGTATCTCTCAACAAGGTTACGTCTCTACGCCAGATACAAACAGATAAAAAACACGGCATTCCATTTGTGGAAAGAGAATTAGAAAATGTACGTAAGTGGGTTCACTTTGTATGAAGCTTGACTTGTTAGACTCATTCACGTTTTTTTGTTATTACCAACCAGTGAGCCAAATCAGGTCCAGCGTACTCCTTTTTTAGCAGAACAGCTGCTTTCATCGAAATGTAGAAAAGAAGAAAGAAAAAATATTACACGAAGCAGAAATAAATATCGATGGTGGCTGTGGCAGCAGCAGTAACAGAGGGTTATTATACGCAGCGGTAGTTATTTAGAATGGGACCATTACAAACGATTCCTTTTTTCGTGGTCTAATTTTTCTCATCTCTGAAGAGCTACTCATGTTTTTTTGGTTTTGTCCGATACAGCTTCTCTATTCTTAAGTGCGTCTTTTTTCTTGGCACATGTTTTTACAAATACTCTCAGAACAGAAGTCTCATTATACTGCTTTGCTTCTTTTCTGTTAGAAAAACTACAGCCAGAGACACAAAGAACAACTGGAGGGAAATATGACAAAAAGGTGTACAATGAAAAAAAATATTCGTCTTCCATTTCTAGCCGTTTCTTTGAGAAACGACGAGATGAATGGATAGAAAAAAACTGCAGTGAGAAAGTTTTTGTTTGAACGACTACAAAATTGTCTGACTTGAACAAGCAAAAGAAATTCTTTACACCGAAAGCATCGTCGTAGACAACAACCCTGCTTCTTACAGTTTTCTTTTAAGTTTTTCTTCTTTTTGGAGAAGAGACGAATAGGCAAAACTTTTACGTTTTCTTTTTACTTTTATTTTTTTATCCAATCTACAAAAATATTCTTTTCGTTGGATTTAGCCCCACGCTTTTATCTGTATTTTGTTGTCCTTTTTTCTTGGCACGGAAATCAGAATGGTGAAAATGCAGAAAAGTTTAGCTTTTGAGAACACACGTTGGTTGTGAATTTATATCTGCGCGTAACATCATCAGAGATGGAGGGAAACAGTAAACTGGGAATGAATAATGAGGGCAAGACTTGCCCATTAAAAGGTTGAATCATCCATGGACTCTGTTCTACGTAGATCGTATCTCTAGCTAGGCTTAACAAGCAGCACGCATAAAAATATATGAGGTCTCATAGGACGGGGCTGGTTAGGCGCGAATTAAAAATAGTCATTTGAGAACTGATAATGATGAAATACATGTCCGTAGAATATTAAATAAATTTCAACGCATGTGGAAAAGTCACTCACTGCTAATATTTTTGGTCTCCTGGTCACACTTACGGGATCGGTAACCGTTCCTAATTGGTAAGCAGAAGTAAGTGAACCAGTGTGATGAAGGGGCACAGTGAAATATATTTAGCTATTAACCAATTTTTTCTGGACGGTGTACCAGAGTAGCGAGATTAATAGTATTTTGAACCTTTTAAAAATTAAAAAATCCGCTACCTTACACGAACAAGTCTTTCCGTTGGTGTTGGTTCGTCCATTCAATAAAATATAGTGCGGATAGGTCCTGCAAAGAGACTTATTCAAAATCTCAAAGTATCTTCCTCCAAACATCGTGCAGACA
>JAHZNB010004802.1:0-25469 GCA_027744295.1 Callyntrura guangdongensis
TCTCAACATTCTTTAAGCAAGGCAGTTTCTGAAAACTTTGTAAGATTTGTAAAACTTGACAATATTCCCTTTAGATTTTTACATGTGCACGCAAATTCCAGTATTTAATATTATAAGTTTTCATTCCGTTTTAGGAGGCGTCATTCAATGAGAAATTGTCCGTCCACACTGTTCGCGGTTACCTAAAGCAAATTTTGAATGTTCGACAAGTCTTCGATTCACTGTCGAAAGAGTTTGCACTGTCCGAAGAAATGTACCAGGCTTTGGCAAAGTTAATGAATAAGATTTGATTACACTTTTGATGAGGAATAAAGAATTTTGTTTTGACGAAATAAATATTAGATTATGTAAGATTATGACAAGTAACAATATTTACAAACACCAAGTTTTTGGCACAGATAAGAAAATGCATAATTGTTGTTAATGGTAGACTTGTAAGCTCCAGTGTCCGGTAGTCGTCACTTTAGGTTTTAGTTTTCATTTTGAATTCTTGCCGAAAGGTTGGGGTTTCTCTTCTCTCTCAAAAAGTATAGATGGTGAATCTATTTAAACTGAAAAAATCTGCAGGTGGAAGGGCGGCTTCAGCATCTAAGGTGACGTTTCGGTTGCACGATCGATACCCAATCAATTTTTGGTTGGTACAAAGTAACATCAATCTGAATGATATCACAATCTGGTTAGCTTTAAATCGGGAATAAGCGAAAATGGAAAGTTCGGAAAAACTAGGTTTGTGTGTTGCAGATTGCATATTGCTGAATTTCAGATTGTCAATTTCTCATCGGAGCTTTAAATATGTTTATACATATTTGATTTTTTAGTTAAAAGTTTACAATGTGCATGCATTTTGTTTCATGAAAATATATTATACGAGAAGCTTTCAGAGCACACGATTCGCAAATGTTAAAAAATGTGGAATTTGATTTAAACAAAGACATGTATACATCTTTAGCGAAGCTTTTGGGTCTCCAAATTCAACTTGACAACCAATAATCTTTTTACCACGAGTGTATCAACTTACTGTTATTTACCTGTATATAAGAAGTCTGATACAAATACATAATCTGAAACCAAATACATAAATAATAGCGTTTATAGCGTGTATAGTTCATAGAATCAAATTGACTGTATTCAAATTTAATAAAAGTGATAAATGTAAAGTTTTGTATTGTATTGTTGCGTGGAAAAGTCTTCCAATACTTCAAAACAAGGCTCTAATGTTTGTAGGAAAATGGAAATTCAAACATGTATTGTTTGAAAAAACATTGTTTGAAGCATGTGGAATTAAGATAAGCATGTAGTTCTTCCAATGCTTTAAAGCAAAAGTCTAATGTTTGCAGGAAAATTGAAACTCAAACATACCATGTTTGAAGTGGAAATGTTTGAATATGGAAACTAGCTGTGGAGGTAATTCTTCCATTGGTTCACAGAAGGAGTCTAATGTGTGCAAGGAAATGGAAATTCAAACATGCCATGTTTGAAGTGGAAACGTTTGAAGATGGAAACTAGCTGTGGAGGTAATTCTTGCATTAGTTCAAAGCAAAAGTCTAATGTTTGCAAGGAAATGGAAATTCGGAAGTGCATTGTTTGACGATGAAATATTTGAAGCCTGGAAAAATTAGCTTCGAAAATTGTTTTTCCAATGGTTCAAAGCAAGTCTAATGTTTGCAGGAAAATGGAAATTCAAACATGCAATATTTAAATTGGAAATGTTTGTAAGTTGACATGGTTTGATATTATGTTTATGCGATACGCAAAACAATATACTTTTGCTTTGGATTTTTAATTGCAAATGAAAATAATTGAATGTGAGATTTTTCTACATGATGGTATAGTACAGCCTTTAATTTTTAGACTCCTATTCCAAAATGACCATTTTGTCATTCAAGTTTTAAATTTTCTACTCATTCGAGTTTTATAATTGTAAGGACAATTTAAAGAAGGGATGGTCGGACTTTTAGTTGAGGCTAGCCAGAATATGAAAATCTGAAAATAGTTTGCCTATCTGAAATACTCTATATACTCTTGCAGATTATATAGTTCAGATTACAGAAGGAATTATACATAACAAAATTGCATACATACAATTGCAGGTTAAGTATTATCTACATTGTCTTTTGAACAATATTACAGATAAACTATAGTTGCGCAGTATTTCGTATAAAATTTCCTTGTTCCTTGTATTTTGCAATTTATACAGTGAATGTACTTACCATTTTACTTCAGATAATCAAAACGACATTAGTGGGCAACCATGGACAGAGTGGAAGACGAAGTTTTTTTGGACGGATTCGTACTAATTTTCAAAAACTGGAAAGCACTGGGAAAATCACAAAAAGTAAACTTGCGCAAAGGACGCATAGAGATTTTACGATGGACAAAACTCAATCTGAAAGGAGTGCAGTGCCTGGACAATTTGAATATTTCCAGAATAAAGATTGGCTCGTTTGGTTCGATGGATTTATCTCTCTTAGTGACAAGCAAAAGACCACCAGATTTGGCGAGATCGGCGAGGGTGCAAATGTCATACACGGCTATACGGAAAGCGTTTGTAAAATCCGTAGAAGAATCAATTTCTGGGATGGACGGTACTGCAACCAAGCGTGACTGGACAAGTCGTTGCAATCAGTGCTCGTTTCAAAACTTTGTAGACTACACAACCTGTGTGGGATGTCACTCGGCCCAGTTAAATATTTACCCTGTAGACATTGAAGAATTTGGGGATCGTTTCCGGGGCCACTTCCAGCGGAAAATGGCCAGATTGGAATATGATTTTAAAATGTGTGCGATGGAGTTGGGCCAAAATGTGCCATTTGACGATGCCCGACTGTGGTCAAAACTGTTTGATTTTGAATGTGCGGACGAAATTGTCATACATCTTGCTCGCGACTTTTCTCAGGATGGCAAATGTCTACTCTGGAACCGGGAAAAGGTTTTTGACTTGTTTGGAGGTCCGCAAACCGAATTTTATCCATGCTTGACTTTTGGGCACGGCAATTTTACATTTGATTTTCGTTCAAAAAAGCGGCTGAATATATCTGACGATGATATTGTTACTCAAACAATCAAATTTTATACGGATCCCTTCAAAGAAATCCACAAAATCAAAGGAACCCCGTTCAAAATGCCAGCTGTACAACGGGTGCTAACCGACACCTTAAAAAGGATGTCAAGAATGGAATGTAAACCTACCAAGCCAGAAGATATTTTACGCTGCATAAACATCATTAAAACAAGTTTTGAGGAATACAGCTTACGAAACAAAACTACGGCTAGATGCGAAGTAATTCTATCATCACAGGAACCCGGTGATGCGTGCATGAGAGAATTTTATCTGTACTTTGACAACTTGTTTGGAACCGAAAAGAAAAATTTGTTGTCAAGATGCAACATGGAAATATTTCTCGAACAAATTGAAAACTCTGTATTACGTGCCGCAAACACATTGGAGCAGCTGATCAAGGAGGCCATTGCAGATCCTCGGTCCCGTTATTTACCATACGTTATGAGTGTTGGTAAGTTAAATTCTTATGAATATAGTGTGGTAAACCGTGTATGATTCTTTTGGAAATTATAGGACTAATTGGTAAATTTGTTTTTAAGCAAATCTCAACTTGGCGGCCGCTTGTGAGATGCTAATTAGTTTCGGTATATATGGAAAGCTTGATTATCATCCACATGGTGGAGAAAAGTACAACCACGACATGAAAATTCAGTTGGGACTCTTACCGTCTACTTTCAACAAGACGTGTGCTGCTTTTCAGTCAGTTAAATTTTCAAATTTTCTACATGTTCATCATGGCAAATTGACTTATAGCGGACCATTCTGTTTAACCGACAACGTATATTTTGGACTTCACGTTGACATGGGCAAAGATCTGGATTTTCTGGACGATTTAAACACGTTGTTAGCCAACCTAAAAGCTTGCGACCATCCAAGTATTGATTATTTTGAAGAAATTTCAAGTATCGTGTGGACTGCTCTTGCAAACTACTCTTCAAAGGAAATATTTTCAAATCGCCCTTTTGACAGAATCACAACAAATGAAGTTCGAAGTGCCGCAAGCTCTGTTCTTTTTACATTCCAAAACACGTTTGATTTTGTAAAGTATTTGACTTCAAATGTAGAAATTTGTCAGGTTTCTATCCGGCAGCTCATGGAAGCAATAAAAGACTCAACAAGTCGGCCAGTATACAAGGCTTTTAAGGAACATCTTTGTGGCTACATTGAAAGGAAACTTTGGACTGGAAAGCTGGCTCTACTATATCGTATTCAAACTAACACCTACTTACTGGTTTTGCCATATTTCGGAATCGAAGAATATGGATTTTCGGTACTTTCAGACAACCAACAGCAACAACTTGTCAGATTGTACAACTTGGCAGCATACAAAAAGTTTCGACGCCGTGAATTTGATTACGCAGTAGTGGCCAAGGATATGCTAAGCAGAGCAGATGCAGTTGGTTGGGAGTCTGAAAGTACAGCTGACAGAATTTTATGGAAAATGTTCATCAAGACAATCGAAAAGACATTTATTGTGAACTAATGTGTAAATATCTAATGCGTTATAATTTCCAATTTAATATGTCAAATAAAATCGAAATTTTTCACCACAATTCGTACTTTCAATTCTATTTACGTAAACGTCAATAAAGTTAATATGAGTTACTGCAGCATACATGATTGGTCAACAAAATCACCTTTTTTAGCGCCTACTCAGTTTGTTTCAAAGTATCAACCAAAAATTGTTCGTCATCGTCTACTCAAGTAAACTTGTGTAATAGCCGGATGTGGGTTTATATGCTTCATACTTGTATCTTGCTTTTTTTATCAAATGTTAGAGGAAACAAAATATGTTAAAATATGACAATTTGCAGGTTTGCAATTTTTGAAGGGACACTGATACACGATAGAAGGGTACTGAACGAATGTAGACTGAAAAATGTTTTGGGTTTGGAGTTTAGTCTGCGTTTATCAGTTGGAGAATTTAAAACATAATTTAAAACATAATGAAAAGGATAGGTTAGTTTTCTTCACATAGTCTGGAGAAGATCTGAAAGTTATTCAGATTATCAGTAAAAGTAAGCAGTCCTCTACAGATGACTATCCGTAAAGTTTAGTTCTTATCTGTACTGCATAATACATTTCATTTTTTGGGTTTGTACTTTTCAAGTGTATGAAGGGGAAGATGTATGCGGCCGTCGCGCACCTATATACCAATCACCGTTGCCCGTCGCAGTGCTGCGTGAGATGGCTCTGCTGGATCGCGAAAATGCTGTAGCGTCACGGGAAATTTCCGTAGCAATGAGAAAATCACCAGTGTTGTCCAGAGAGCAATCTGTAACGGAGAGGGAAGTAGAACAAGCCCGAGAATCTGCAAATCTGGTATCAAAAGTTGGTTTGGATAATCAAGCAAATGTTATCGATTTGGTGGAACCTTGCAAAAGAAAAAGTCAAATGCTGAAATGGATTTCGGAAAAAGCGAAAATTTAAATTAATTGTTGGATAAGAAAAAACAAGGGATAAATTATGAACTAAAATAATTTAGTTAAACAGAATCTGCTCTAAATGCAAAAGTATTTGGATTAAATTAATAGCGTGTCATTGTCTCGTTTCAAGTCATACACACTTTCTATATTTTTGAGAGGTAGAGTGATGTCATAAATTTCATGTAGTCCAATCAGATTCATTCAAGGTTAAAATTCTTATTGTTTCTTGCTAATCCTAGTTGTGCTTCATTTCATTGTCAGACTGAATTACGCATTGTACAGAAATGTTAGATTATCATATGTCACATGGACTGTCTTAAACAATAAACACTTGCATCTTATTTCATATTATAGTGCACCAGATCTCTTGTCACTTGTCATTCTCGATGAAGGACATGTGTGCCATAGAGATGAGGTCCGCCATCGTCAGGCACTACAAGTTAAAACCCCTTGGCAATACACAACGTCTAGAGGGACGGTGGCGAGGCTTATTGCCGACAAAGACCAACTGCCAATTTCATCAATCAGTATAGTGATTAAAGTTATACGTCTTATTGGGACAATTTCTATTGCGTGCATGAAAATTTAAATTTAAGTATGCATTAATTCAATAGGAAATATTTAAAACTGAAATGATTTGACGTATTACTATGACGTATGACGTCATTTATTGCACGGCAAATTTTAAATGTTATGTTCAAATATAGCAAATATGAAAAATTTTATTTATTATTTTTTTTTCATTACCATTTCCATTTTTATTATTTATATAATTTTTTCAACTAAAGTTTAAATATTTAAAGGAAAATGGAAATGCAAATATGGTATATTAGAAAAGGAAATATTTGAAGATTAAGAGGTAGAAACAGAAGCAATCCGCCTTATTTAATCAGTGTCTGATGTTTGTATGATAACGGAAATACAAACACGGCATATTTTAAGGGGAAATATTTGAAGTATTTGGCACACTCGATTCGATTGACTCTTTCTCGTTTAAAATACTTGAAATTATTTTAGTTCACTTTTGGAGAGCAACGAAGTAAGGTTAAGGTTTTTCTTTATTTTTAAAACTTCTTTTAATCTCTATAATCAACCACAGTAAGAGCTTCACAAAAAATTCAGACGCTCAGATTGAATAACCTTCAGACAAAAACCCGAATCAGAATTTATTCAGTAACGAATTCGATTAATTTCTAGTGCATTTTAATATTTACACACACGTACAGATGATTTAAATTACCGACAATTGCAGATTTCATTCTACAGATTTCGTTTTTCAGATTTTTTATTACATCTACTAACTGCACTTTTACCAATCTGTCGTATTTAACATTGCATTTTTCAATAGTCAAAGAATTGCTGTTAAGGCGTTTTGCATATTAAAAACCGGTGTAAACAGTTTGTGCAAGACGTTGTAAGCACAAACATAAAGTATATAAGTAATAAGAAGAAAAAGAGTAGGTCTGTGTGGTTTGGTCACGGTCGAAAAAAGGTAATTTTTATGAAATAAAAATCATCATGAGCAAGACAAGAGGTTTTACGGGGGAGGAAGATGAACGGCTTCTCAAAGCTGCACAAAATTACGAAAAAACCAACCAGACTGACAAGAAAGACTGGCGGGTTATCAAAGCAGACGCAAAGGTATGTTACTTCAGTAAATGCTATGAAAGAACAACTTTGGCAATTTTGTAATGTATTTTTACTGAACAAAAGCTAACAGGTTTTACATCTGAACAAGTTGGACAAAGATTCCGGAATCTGAAAAAGAAGCCAAATTTGCCAGAGTGCAGCCGAACTGACTCTGCTGTTGCTTCAATCTCTGAAGCTGAAAGGATTTCTTCTACTATACTAGACTTAGCTCTCAGAACCAATATGCATCCATTAACATTTTTCAGTCCAGAGTTTTCTCAGTTCCTGGCCGAGAGATACGATTGGCACATGGGCATCGGAGCATGTGACGGCAAAGTTTACATCGATGCAGCTAACAAAATGCCATTGGCTTGGAAAAGGGAATTTAAGGCAATTGACAGTACATGGTCCAAGGAAGCTCTGGCAACTATTAAGGCAGATATGGTACCGACAGCGAGTTTTTCTGATTAATCCATGTATTTGTATTATTTTTATGACACATTTCAGTGCTTCCTTTATTATATGTTTCTTTAAAGAAAAAGCTGACAAAGATGATTGATGAGGAGAATTCTCTTGCAAACGCGCCAATGCAAGTATGTGATGTGCTAAATGAACCATCCACGAGTACAGCAGCACCACTCGGTCAAGTTCAACCAGGCGGTTCTGTTACAGCGTATTCGGTTGTAGAAACTCAAATGGCACCTAGAAAGTCCAGTCACACTAACGTGTTTCGCGTTAAAAAACCGTCAGAAACACAGCAATATAATATTAGGCAAACTAGGTAAGCTATCAAACACTCACCATTAAAATATGTAGACTATCTGCAGAAAATTTTTGGTAACATGAAAAATACGCTTTGTATGTCATTTTAGCTTTCCCACTCCGACAGGCTACAATGCATGTCATAGGATGCGTGTGCTGGGCGAAAACGAATGGCGTCAATTGCTTAACTTTTGTCACATGTCGTACTCTTATTTTGACTTTGAAGGCTCTGACGAGTTTCAATGGAAAGCTATGCTGGATCGGGCAAAAGTAAGGCTAAGAGCAAAAATTGGGCTTGGTTGTTGGGTTGTGTAATGTAGTTTTTAAAACTCTATTTCAGATTGTAACGAGCAAGCCTGCTGGTGAAATAAAAATGGACTTTTTCAAGTACGCTGTTCCTCGCCTGCGGCAACTGGAGGAAAAAACGGCAAGCTGCTATTATTTGGAAATGGAAAACTGCAATGAATTTTCTAGTGTTTCAATTTTTCATAGTCTGGACGAGTATAGTGTGGACAATCTTGACAAAACTTTGCAAGATATGGTTAATAAGTCGTACTTGTCATGTAACAAATTGAATTTGGGCCAATGGAAAGATGAATTTTTAAAGCTGTTGTATGTAAAGGATGAAAAGTGGTTTTACACCACCTTGGATGAATTCGTTGGTGCTAAAGAGAGCTTTATGCCGTATCTTCTTAATGCTCATAAAGATTAAACTTAAAAATATGCAAATACTTGTTATTATGCTGCTAATACTAATTAACTTGAATGTATACTGAAATAATTTTCGGTAATTACCCAAATCAATTTTCGGCTAATTGTGCAAGTTCTTTCCCCTTGTCATTTGTTTCGTGTAAAATATTAGATTATTATATTTGTAATCATGAATTAATTATGATGTGTTCAATATAATAAATAAAGAAAGTGCAATAAACATTCCAAGGAAATACTGTAGTGTCAATTTAAATTTAAGTGCAAACTTTAATTTCATATATTTATCTGCATCTGCCATTCGATAATAAACCTGTATATTAGTCTAAAAAGAACAAATTTAAATTGGAAACATCATATGAAAAGAAGCCTGCCGCATATAATCAAATTTACATGAACAATCATTCTGTGATATTCATAATGATCAATCATTGTCATGTTAGTGATTGAGTTTTACATTTCTGCAAAATTTTTAGAATTTGGACCATATTGAACTACTAAAAATCAACAATCTAGGCAAAAATGTTGGCTAGCAGGCGACAACGAAAAGAGGACAACCTCATTGCATAAACCTGGCGAGCATATTTTTCGCTTTTAGTCTTCAATTCAACTTTCGACGTTGATTTGTTTATACCGTTTTAAACTCTCGTGCATTTTTTTCAACTTCTTTGCCCCTTTCGGATAAACTTTGGATTATAAAATTTTGCATTATCTGAAATATGAAACCCAGCACGCTGTAAGTTTATGGATAATTTCAGATTTTGTATTGACTTTTCAATTTTCAGATTGCAGTGTCATAAACTTGTTTTACAGAAAACAATTGGCGTCCACATCTACGACAGATCTAGAAATGGTCAAAACGAGTAAGGGTTTTCTGTTGGATTTGTGTACAGTTTTTTGACATTTGTGTAAGTGGGTGTATTTTTAAAAGAAATGCGGAGCATCGCCGTCCCCAGTGCAGCCAAAAAAGATGAAGGGAAAAACAGACGGATTCAAATATCAGATTCGATCTTGTACTGTCAAGGGTAACCGAAGCAGTCAAAATGAGGACAGAGTCGACATTAGGACGAGCGTACCGTACCAGTTGTTTGCAGTTTTTGACGGCCATGGCGGTCCCCAGGCTTTAGGGTATTGCAGACAAAATTTACTTGCAGATTTGGACAAGAGTCTGTATTTCGGCGGCAATGTCAAGGACGTGATTACTTTAGTTTTTGAAAAGACCCACGTGTTTATGTTCGCCAAGCACAGTGAGTCTAAACAACTATTATGCTATAAACCCTTTATTATTTTTTAGTGATTCAGTTTTTACTATACGCATTACAGAAAATTGGCCAAGGCAGGGAAGCATGTCATCAATCGCTGGAACAGCTGCAAGGAAGGTTTATGTAGCTAACGTTGGAGATTCTCCAGTTTTACGGATTTTACCCCAAGAAGACGGTTCACTTGAATCAGTTGAGATGACTACTATGCACAAGCCCGGATTTATTGACGATGAACATGTTTAAATGTAAGCTCATTTTACCATGTCTAATTTTGCTGTTCAGATTTCAAATATGTGGACAGGAATGTATTTTAATTTAGAAACGGGGGTAGGATTGTTGGCGGACATGTCCAGTTTGCTGGAGACGATGAAAGTCAAACTACAGCCCTGAGTTTAAGCATGACGCGAGCACTAGGAGATTTTTACAGTCTCAACTGTCTGGAGTTTTTGCCATTCAGCCTGTTCCGTCTGTTGAAAGCTACCAGTTGGATCCGAAACTGGACATGTACCTTTTCATGGCGAGCGATGGCATTACAGATAAACTAAGCCATCAAGAAATTGTAGAAGATTTGGAAAATGCCCGCAAAACACTGATGCGATCCTTGACGGTACTGAAAATGCTGCTCGAGATCTTTGATCTTTGATAAACTATGGCTTCACTTAAATTTTTGTTGCACAGCATATAGTTGCATTTCAGAGTTTGGATTGTTGTATTGTTATCATTAGAACGTGAACGTGGACATTGCTTATCTGAAAAACCGATGAATTAACACGATTGATCCGTGGATTAATGAGGATTTTTCTACAAATTTGGATGACCGGGAAATGTACGAAATTTCCGAAGAAATAAGCAGTGTTGAAAAGTTTCAAATATTGGGTCGTCGTATATAAGATTTAAAAAAAACTCATGGCACGTATGTTTCCGAACGTCAGCAACGATGAAAATCTCGCTCCGCAGGCCAACCTAAAAACTGATGCGACATACAGGGAATATAATGCTGATGTAGAAACTGCAGACAACAATCATTCTCTCAAGGTAACATTTAAATTTTAGAAAAGTACTTTTATCGACTTCTAAATTTTTATAAACATTTTACGTTTTCAGAGTTTTCAACATCCAATATTATTTAAATCGGACGTCATTGGTGCACCGTCAGTCGATGTACCTGGATTCCGACTTCCAAACCAGTTTTTACATGATCGGTCATTCTATCTATTGGAAGACAAATCATGCTTGGTTTGATCCGTCCTACTAAGTGGTCTGGATTATTTGATAAAGGTATGTCATATGTCGTAGGTAATCTCAAATTGTTTTATTGATACTCGTGGTTTGAATGAATACGTACAATTGTTTTCTAGTTGCATGGATGTCTTGTCATTGAAACTGAAAACGGGATCGGCCCGCATACACTTGTCATTGCATCACACGATGGGAGTATCAACCAGGATATTTTGGAAAGACGCAGGTGCAAATTGTACTTGCCAAGTATAAATTATGATCATGAAAGGCTGGAGAGCATATTAAGAGTTTCTTCCTAAACGATCTAAGTAATCGTTCATGTACTGGTCACAAATTGTTTTTCTACTGCCAAGTACCATTAGTTTAAATCAAGTCATGTTTACTTTTTATGAATATAGACAACGAATCTGATTCTACGGATGTCGCTTGCGGAGAAGATCACGAGATCCCTTCCTTAACAACCGGGTAATTAAGCATTTTTTAATTTCTGTAAATTTCATGTTACAATATTTTAAAGGTAAATTTTGTTTAAAGATTCCGATGTTGAGGCTGACAATACTGTGGGTCCGAGTCAGATTTAGTGTTTAAAAATGCCGCCAGATTCACTACAAAAACAAAAACTGCCGCGTCCCTCTTTGTCTCCACGGAATATGTAACAGTTGTAAATTATGTTTATTATTTTGTTTTTAGGGTAATAGTTATAGTTTTACATAAAATTCAATGTATTTTTAGGCAAATACTTTCAATGACAAGATTTCTGAGCACACTATCCGTAAAGACTTGCTAGGGATCCGAAATTTGAGGGAGTTTTTTAACTCGCTGCTTGATGAGTTTGACTAGACAAAGGACATAATATAATAATTAATATAATTCTAATAATACTCGTATAATTCTACGGTGAAGCTGTTGGGCGGAGAATCAAAATTTGACAACTTATAATTAACATAGCAAGGGTGTATACTGAACTTTTTGTGTATAACCAGGATATTTGTACCAAACGCTAATTAATTTGATGCGTTTGTAAATAATTAGAGTGTAAAAGTGTGTCGATACTATGTAGGGCGAAATTATTATTGATGACTGTACCGCAAAGAAATTACTCGTGTACCAATTAAATCTGAATAAAGTTGAAATTTGTCAAGTCTGCAAATGTGTACAGTAGTTTTATTTCCTGATGAAGGGGTGCGTTAGTTAAGGGAAGATTGTGTGCCCTCGATAGACAGTTAATGTTGAAACCCCGTGACAATACACACAGCCCGGAGGGACGGGGGCGAGGTACATTAGTGCCGATCAAGACCAGTCATGCACATATATTGGTAAACGCTAATACATATTATCCTAAATTTAGCACAAACTTATACTCATTTTAGTCTATTCTTCTTTGATGGACATGTACTTTCAAATATTCAATGCGAAAATATTTTAGGTGTGTTAATGTTCAAGTGAAAGCATTTCAAAAATATCACACATAGAATAAAAGGCCAGCTTTAAAATGTCATATGTTTAAACAGAAATGGAATTTCAAACAAGCAATATTTCAAGTGGAAATGTTTGAAGAGGGACGGAAGTATTTCTTCCAATGCTGCAAAGCAAAAGACTATTGTTTGCAAAGAAATGAAAATTCAAACTTGCAATGTTTGAAGTGGAACTGTTGAAAGATGGAATCTAGTTGTGGAGGTAATTCTTGCATTGGTTCAAAGTATAAGTAATATTCACAAGGAAATGAAAATTCAAACTTGCAATGTTTGAAATGGAAATGTTTGAAGATGGATTCTAGCTGTGGAGGTAATTTTCCGATGGTTCAAAGCAAAAGTCTAATATTTGCCAGTGATTGGAAATTTTAACATGCCATATTTAAAGTACAAATGTTTGAAGATGGACACTAGCGGTGGATGTAATTTTTCCGATGGTTCAAAGCAAAAGCCTAATATTTGCCAGTAATTGGAAATTCAAACTTGCAATGTTTGAAGTTTAAAAGTTTGAAGATGGACACTAGCTGTGGGAGTAATTTTTCCGATGGTTCAAAGCAAAAGTCTAATATTTGCCAGGAACTGTAAATTCAAACATGTCATGTTTGACGTGGAAATATTTGAAGATCTAGGAAATTTGCTGCGAAGGTAATTCTTCCTATGTTACTTAGAACACTCTAATGTTGGAAGGGAAATGTATATTTAAACAAAAAATATTTGAAGTGAAAATTTTTCAAGGGTGGTAATGGTAGCAGATGTTCAATCACAATATTTACAATATCTTGAATATGTTTTAAAACTAAGGTGTTTGACACAGGTGCAGATTAGTGATTGGCCATCGTTCCTCTAACGTGTTATGGTAATTGTAGTGAAGTATAAATTTTAAAAAGTAAATAAACATTTTATACGTGCCTTCAAACATGAAATTTTTGAAAATTTGCTTTTGTTTTTGATTGAAAAAATTTGGTTAAAACTGCTTACGTCAAGATTTGGTCAGCTCTAGTCGCTAGTACAATTTTAAATTTTAGTTGTCATTTTTAGTTTTGGTGGAAAGGTTGTAGCTTCTCTTCTCTCTGTTTCTGGAAAAACTTGTCAAAATGGTAAATCAGTCAAAGCTGAAGAAATCTGCAGGCGGAAAGACGTCATCCGCACCGAAGGTGGTGTATCGGTTTGATGATCGGTACGCCATCAACTTTTGGTTGCAACAAAGCACCATTGATCTGAATAATATGGACATCTGGACAGAGCTGAATCAGAACCTTCAAAGGATGGCAAGTTTCGTTTAACTAGGCTATGACTAAAGTTTGTGTGTTGTAAAGCGTACAGATTTAGTTCAGATTGTTAATCTTTGATTGTTTTACTTAGAACGTTGACGTGAACATTGGTTATCTGAAACAGCGATGGATTAACACGATTGATCCCTGGATTAATGAAGCATTTTCCGTAAAGTTAAATGACAGAAAAATGTATGGATTTACGGATGATTTGGGTGATGTGGAAAAATTTCAGATAATGGGTCATCGTCTCAAAGAACTAAAAGTCGAACTTGAAAGAATGGCTCGAGAGGCAAGAAGTGATTCTGATCAGAAACCAGGAATCATTAACACTACAAACGGCCATTATATTCTACAGGTAATGTAATTCTTAATTTAAAGGAATACTATTTTGCAATTGGCTGCGCAAATTTCATGGACATTATACGCTTCCAGGTGACTAAACTTCCAAATTTGTTCGAATCGGACGAGGTTGGTGCGCCGTCAGTCGATGTACCGGGATTCCGGCTTCCCAAGCGATTTTTAAATGGTCAATCATTCTATCTTTTGGATGTGAAAACGTGCCTGGTTGGATCCGTTTTACGAAAAACTTTGGAATTTTTGATTAAGGTATGTCATATCATCTCAAATTGTTTTATTGACTTTTGTGGTTTGAATGATATGTGTACGAATGTTTACTAGATTCACCGAGGTCTTGTCATTGAAACTGAAACTGAAATCGGGCCATCTACCCTTGTTATTGCATCACACGATAAGGATGTCAACCAGGCTTTTATGCAAAGGCGCAGCTGCCAATTGTATAAGCCAAGTGTAATTTACGATAACGTTAAGGCTGAAATGGTTATTACTAAGTCCTCCATAAATGATCACCGTTATATTTCAGGTACTGGTGGCAAATTTATTTATGGTACTAAGTAATGTAAGTTTAAATCAAGTAATGTTTAATTTTTATGAATATAGAAAATAAATCTGCAACTACGGATGCCGGCTTTGGAGAAGAACACAAGGAGGATTCCTTGGCTAGCACAGGTAATTGAAAATTTATCAAATTTTTTAAATTTCAAGGTTGGAATATCTGTAAAACTATATTTTGCTTATAGATTCTGTAGGTGAGGTTGAAAAATTACTGGAAGAGCTTGGTCAGCTAGGGATCGGAGAATTGAGGGAGGTTTTTAACTCGCTGGTTGATGAGTTTGACTTGACGGAAGATATGTTCAGCTCTATGGTGAAGTTTTTGCACGGCGGTTCGAAGCTTGACGAACAATAAATATTTTGAATATGAGCGTATACTTATATTTACACGTAGATATTTACACCAACTGCTAATCAATTTCAAGCATTCTGTAAATGTTTCTAGTGTGATAGTGTGTTGATACAATGTAGGACGAAATTATTATTTATGACTGTACTGCAAAGAAATCATTCTCGTACCAATTAAATCTGAATAAAGTTGAAATTTGTCAAGTCTGCAAATGTGTACACTAGTTTTATTTCCTGATGAAGGGCTATGCGTATCAAGGGAAGATGGTCCGCCCTCGTTAGACAGTTAATGTTGAAACCCCTTGACAATACGCACAGCCCGGAGGGACGGGGGCGAGGTACATTAGTGCCGATCAAGACCAGTTATGTACATAAATTTGGCAAACGCTACGATACATTTGTTGCATATTTATTCGTATAATTTAATGCTTTCACGGCATTTTTTGAAGTATGGAATCCTAGCTTAACATACAAATGCATAGAAAATATCCAAGCTAAAAATCGCAAAAGAAAATTAAAAATATTTTATGTGAAAGTATTTAAAGGTTGGTCAAATTCATTAAAAAGATTTCAAGTGGAAACATTCAAAGAATGGAACTTATAGAATAAAAGCCATCAGTCAAATCTTTGTAGAAACATGAAGATTAAAACATGTTTGACGTGGAAATGTTTGAAGTGGAAATTAGCTGTGAAGGTAATTCTTACATTGTCCAAAGTCAAATGTTTGCCTTGAAATGGAAATTCAAACATGACGTGTTTGAAGTGGAAATGTTTGAAAATAGAAACTAGCTGCAGTGGTCATTTTTAAACTGTTAAAAAGCAAAAGTCAAATGTTTGCAAGGAAATGGAAATTCAAACATGACGTGTTTGAAGTGGAAATGTTTGAAAATGGAAACTAGCTATGGAGACATTTCTTTCAATGGTACAACGCAAAAGCTTAATGTTTGCAGGGAAAGTGCAAATTTAAACATAACATATTTGGGGAATAAATGATTGAAGATGGAAGCTTGCCGTGGAAGTAAATTTTTTATTAGATCAAATCAAAAGTCTAATGTTTGCGAGGAAATTGAAATACAAACATGCCATGTTTGAAGTGGAAATGTTTGAAGATGTAAACTAGCTGCGGAAGTAATTTTCACAATTTTTGAAAGCAAAAGTCTAATGTTTGCCAGGAAAGTGCAATTTAAACATAATATGTTTGGGGAGGAAATGTTTGAAGATGGAAACTAGCTATGGAGGTAATTTTTACAATTTTTTAAAGCAAAAGTCTAATGTTTGCAAGGAAAGTGCAATTTAAACATAATATGTTTGGGGAGGAAATGTTTGAAGATGGAAACTAGCTGTGGAGGTAATTTTTCTATTGGTTCAAATCAAAAGTCTAATGTTTGCAAGAAAATGGAAATTTAAACATGCGATTTTTGAAGTGGAAATGTTTGAAAAATGGCTCTGATAGAATGGAGAGCCAGCTATTTAACGTTTTAAAGCAAAGACCAAATGTTTGAAGGGAAATGTAAATTCAAACATGCGATATTTGAATTGGAAATGCCTTACTACTAGGCCAAGTTACTGCAATTTTTGTACAATATGTGTTTAAACGACACATATTATACAGTAATTCTAAAACTGATAATTGCTTATCAAATTCATTCGTTTTAACTTACGCATTACATAAAATTGTTTGTTGTCAGTCATCATTTATATAAGTATACCATCTTTTCATTGTATCAAGCATTCGTAGTCAGAAAAAAAGTTTAGTTGCATATTGAAACACGGTTTGAAGCATAAGGATTTGCACATGTTTCCAAATTGAAATTTAGAAATGAACACATTCTAAGGACACAATTGGAAGTGTACAACGTAAGACGACAGTTTTGTGTTTGGGTTTAATTCTTCGTTAAACATTTATAAAGTTAAAAAGGTATTTTAAGTCAGAGGACAGTTTAGTTTACGTTAGCATCGTCTGAAGAAGAACCTGTTTCGGATAATCGGTAAAAGTAAGCATACTGCTGCAGAAGACAATCTGTAAAGTTTACTGTTTTATTCAGAATTGTATGGTATACTGGACTAATCTGGCTTTGCTCTCTTTAAGTGTCTGAAGGGGAAGATGTTTGCGGCCGTCGTGCACATAATTTTCAACCACCGCTCTCAGCCGTTGCACAACGAGAGCTTGTGCTTCTGGACCGTGAAAATGCAGTAGCGTCCCGTGAAATTTCCGCATCATTAAGGGAGTCGGCAGTACTCGCCAGAGAACAAGCTGTTGGAGAAAGGGAGCGAGAACAGATACGTAAAACTGTAAATTTTGCTCCGGATAATGTTGAAGAATATCGGAAAGCTTATTTACAAAGTAACCAGTCAAATGTTAAAAACGATTAGCAATATTTTAATGGGGACTGCTCAATCAAATAACGAAGCCTTTAAAGCGTTTTCTTTGCACCTTTTCCATTTTTATAATTTCTGGTGGTAGTGCTAACGCCATCTTAAGTTTACTATAGTATTAAATGATGCGTCATACAGTTACCAATGTTAAAGTTTCACGATCTGCATCTGATTACCATAATTCAGATGGACCACCTATCCGGGTAATGTAACAGTAAAAACTTCATCTGCAATTCATTCCATGGACGTATTTTCTTAATCTGAAACATCTTATGCGATATTTGCATTGCAGAAAAAGGCCAGCATCGGATCACACGTAATCATCCGCAAAAAATATCACGAATGGTAAAATTTGCAATTATCAAGTACATGGCTGCAGCATCAAAGGTGCTCGAAACGATAAAAATCAGGATCGCTTTCAACATAAGCCAAGTGGCCAATTTTAACTTTTTGGGTTGTATGACGGTCAGAAGGAAGTGCAGTAGCAACATTTACTCACATAACTGGGGGATATTTTGAATCAGACTGGAAATGTTGGAGCGGAAATTTCAAACGTTTTCAAACAGATATGTTTAAAACGGTAAATGTATCAGCATTAGCGCTCCAATACATCCTGTATATTTAAAATCAGGTCTATAAGAACTGTTTATACATGTGATATGGAACTTTGATAGTGTTTATAATTACTTACAATGGTGATATTTTCAAAGTATACTGTTCTATAGAAAACGGCACACAAGGTAAATTTACCAGTATCCAAACAGCTATGTCCTGTACACATATAAGCAGATGCATAGGAAACGTTAGTGAATGGTTGCAGGTGCTTTTGACATCTCACATCGTTGATAGGTTCGAGGTATCTCGCTAATGTTTTACTATTTTTTGAAAATGTATAAGCTTAAAAATGTATATATATCTTGGAATGTTCAGAAAATATTCAAGCAAACGACGTGTTACGTACCAGTAGTGACATAGGAACAGGAAAGACGCAACGGTCTGGACTAAATATGCAACCACTAGTTTCATCGTCCAGGCTTCTCGTAGAGGATATGCAAAAATCGGCAAAGCCATCCGGAAAGGATGATGTTTGAAATATTTGTAACACTTATTTAAAATTTTGCAGAAGTTTGGAGGTTCAGATAAAATTAAAACGTTGTCAGCAACACAAGGACGAGTTGCTACTTATATGTCAATGAAGCACATTTTCAGTCAGTTTGAGGGAACCGCACGGCAACGTCAACAGTTACGCAAGGCAATAATGGGATAATCATGCTAATGTTTGAAGTGTTTTATTTTGTAAAAAGTTGACATGTAACTGTATTAAGTATTATGTTTTCAATACATTAAATTATCAGTGTATAGTCAAAACCAAAAACAAGTGTCCATTCGTCAATTTAACTTTACGTTCACATTCTTAGTTTACAATTTTGCGTTTTCGTATCTGCATATGTCATTCTGCAAACATTCTACAGCTTGAAATTCTTATCTTGTCATTCAGTCAGTCTAAACTAGCCGGCCGCATATATAATGTTTATTATTTGCGTACAAACGTTTAATTTGATACCAGTAGAAAACTGATGTGACCAATGAAATTGAAAACAACTAAAAGATGTCTGCACAAACCCAAGTAAATTAGACTAGAGTAAAGTTTTCGAAAAGAAGTAAACCATAACATGTAGTTGATGCATATTTGATTTCTATCAAGAAAACTAAACTTTCGGTTCAAATGTCTTTAGATTAAAAACAAAGAATATGTTGTTGTTGATACAATACGATATGCGCGTATTATGACTGTATATTCTACGCTACATATTTGCAAACAAAACAAATTTACTTGGCAACCCTATTTTCAGTCAAGCCAATGTTCTACTAGCTTTGCAATATTGACACATTTGTACTCATTTGAACATTTTAACTAACCAATCACTATATTGCAATGGTAAATTGTGGCGTTTTAGGCAACAATATGTTTTAGCGTGAGACAACTTTAGATAAATAAAAGTCATTGCACATACACACGCAGACCCTTGGTGAGACTGTGTCTCTCTTTTAGTCTTCATTTTAGTTTTTGACGTTGAATCGTTCACAACATATTTAGTTAGTTCTTAAGAGTTTGGAGTAAATTTCAGATTATCTGAAAATGGAATCCAACAAGCAGTAAGTTTTTGGACAATTTCAGATCACAGCGTGTTCAATTTTCTGTTTTTAAAATGTTCAGATTATAAATTTGTTTTACAGAAAGCAAGTGGCGTCTACATCTACGACGGATCTGGATTTAACCATGAGGAACATAGAGTAAGAGTTTTGATTTGATATCGCTGTGATTCTGTATAATTTTTGGATAGTTGCGTGTAGGTATCTGTATTTTTTAAGGAAACGTGGAGCATCACCATCACCTGTGCAGCCTAAAAAGATGAAGGAGGAAACTGTCGGATTCAAGTATCAGATTCGATCGTGTAGTGTTAAGGGTAACCGTACTACCCAGAATGAGGACAGGGTGGATATTAAGACGAGCGGGCCATTTCAGTTGTTTGGAGTTTTTGACGGCCATGGCGGTCCGCAGGCTTCAGAATATTGCAGGCAAAATTTGCTTGCAGATTTGGACAAGAGTCTCTATTCCGGCAGCAATGTGGAGGAAGTTATTTCCTCAATTTTTAAAACGACACATGTGTTCATGTTTTCCAAACACAGTAAGTCTTTTGCATACTCTACAGTTTCATGTCTAGGTACAACATTTTTTAATGATGCGTTTCTGATTTTACTACTTACAGAAAACTGGCCACGCCAAGGTAACATGTCGTCTATCGCCGGCACAACCGCTTCTGTTGTGGCAATTTACGGTAGGCAGGTTTATGTGGCAAACGTTGGAGATTCGCCAGTTTTACGGATTTGTCGCAAAGAAGACGGTTCACTTGGAGCTGTAGAGATGACAACCATGCACAAGCCCGGGTCTGATGACGATGGTCATGTTAAAGAGTAAGCTAATATTACAATGTTGCAATTCTGAAGAAGAACTCAAATCTGTTGACGTATTTGTGGTGTAATCTAGAAACGGGGGAAGGATTGTTGGCGGTCATGTCCAGTTTCTTGGAGAGGACAATGGAAATCAAACTACAGCTCTGAGTTTAAGCATGACGCGAGCTCTTGGGGATTTTTACAGTCTAAATTCAAAGACTGGAGTTTTTGCCATTCAACATGCTCCATCTATTGCGAGCTTCAAGTTGGATCCGAAAATGGACCAGTATATTATCTTGGCTAGTGATGGCATTACGGATAAGCTCAGTCATCAAGAAATTGTCGATGTTTTGGAAAAGGCTCGCAAAAACACTAATGCGATCCTTGACGGTACTGAAAACGCTGCACGGGACCTTTGTGAGATGGCACGGGCAAAGTAAGATGATGAACAGTAAACATATTTGCAATAACTATTGTTATAAATTCTGGTAATAAAAACAATATATTTACTATTTTGTGGCGCAGATGGGGAAAAGATGACATTGACGATTGTTCCGCAATTGTGTTATATTTCAAGTTTTAACTAATTTACTGCCAATAATCAAACATTTGTCTTTTCGGTTTACAATCCTATAAATATTGAATAAAAATTTGAATGAAACTTACGAGAAACGCCGCTAGTAGTCTTCATTTATTTCTTGTCTTCAAGATTTACTTGTTTTTAGATTCTATCGAAGCTTTTAGTTTTTTTCTTGGTGCATCGTAATTAAGCATATGGGAATTTTTCTAAGCAGGAAATAACTGACGGCAGAAAGGCTTTCAATAAGAAAGGCAACATGAATGACATCTCAAACGGGACGACTTTTAGGCAGAAATAGGAAAGTCAAGATAAAGCATTGTTTTACTACATTTTACGTAATGGAAGCATATTGCTGGATTGCAGATTCTTGAAGCAGTTGTTACCAGCATTACCAATCTGAAAAATTGATCGATTAGCATGGTTGATCTATGGGTAAATGAAACTTTTTCAGTAAAAATAGATTCGTTCATCCATGGGTCAACCGTTTTAATCAAACTCTACTAAACATGGATTTACGGATATTCGAACCGGTGATGTTCTGAAAATACTTGTGCCAATGCTACGCAAACCAAAGCGTTAGACAGAGAACCGGATGCTGATGAACATACTCTGAAGGTTGTGAAATTTTAAATCAATTTATGTAAATTATGCTCAATGGTTGTGTATGGTTTAAGTGTCCCATATTAGGTTGAGTCTAACGACGCTGGTGCACTGTCTTAAGATATACCCGGACTCTGACTTACAGCGCAATTTTTGCATGGTAAATCATTAAACTTTAATATTCTTCAAATACCAAAAAATGTGAATAAAATTTTTAAATGGATAGTTAACAAATGTGTTGAATAGTATTTTTTCCGGCTAAAGGGCTGTGTGTGTCAAGGGAAGATGGAAGGGAAACCCTCGTTAGACAGTAATTGTTAAAACCCCTTGACTATACACAAAGTCCAGAGGGACGGGTGTGAACCACAATTGTTGCCGATCAAGACCAGTTAAACACAAAATTATTGTACTAGTAGGTAGTTTATGCAGAGTAACTAGCTCACTTAAAGACTTTAAAATGTTTTCTTATTTTCGAAGGGAAAATTATATGGTTTGCAGGTAAACTAGATATTCAAACATGGCATATGTGAGGAAATATTTGAAGTATAAGAGGAATATGAACAGAGGCTATCCTTTTAATTAGGAGTATTTAAAAATTTGAAGGAGGAATTCAAACTTGGTATATTTAAAGAGGAAATATTTGAAGATTATCAGTATATTAAATGAAAGTGTTTGTCCAATTATTCCAAGAAAACGTGTCAAGTTAGCAGACAAACATTCAATATTTGAAATGGAAATATTTGAAGTTTGAAAGGAACATAAATGGATGCTTTTCGTCGTCTTCACTAAGAGAAATTCTGTTGTGTTCTATTGTTTGCTGAAAAACGGTTATTCAATCATGAGATATTTGAAGAGGAAATGTTTGAAGAATGGGAGGAATATGAATTGAATCTATCCTCTTTTCGGAAATGTCTAATATTTCCAGGAAAATAGAAATTCAAAGATGGCATATTTAAAGTGGAAGGACCGGGGTGAGGTACAAAAGTGCCGTACCAATTACACACAAAATTAATCAAACAATGAGTTGTATATTTAAATTACATGTAAGTATTGGTTATATGCTGGTAGCTCCATACAAAAATATGTGGGCTTGACAAACGCCAATACAATAGCTATGCCAAAAATCGTCAAAGAATTCAAACAATGAATATTTGAAGAGAAATGTATCAAGGCAGACTGGAAAGTAATGGTAGTACAATTTCTAAAGAAAATAATGCTTGCAAACATTAGGAAATATAAATTTAAAAATAAAATACTTGACCAGAAAATATTTGAAGGGTCAGTACTAGTTCGATGTGATGGTGGGGAATTCAATATGCACATCAATTATATTCAGTACGACAAATGAAGTCTATGGTCATTGACAATGACTCATTGTTTAAATCCTTTTAGTTGTCATTTTGACTTTCAAGAGCGACTACGCCAAAAAAACTTTGTGCACTTTCATTCGAAATTTTGTAAAAAGTTGTGCAGCTGCTCAAGAAATTTTTTAAAGCTGGTTCTCTGTATATATTCTTCTATAGTATTGTCTGGTTTGAAACGATTTTTTCTGAAATTTCAGAAACCTTTTCCTGGAATTGTTGCGGACAATTCAGAAACAGAAGACAGATACCCCTACAAAGAAGCATTCACTAGATTGCCACTATAGTCAGATTAACTTTGTGATCATCGTCGGATTGAGTCCAGCGTCATTCGATAGCTCAGAGAAAAGTTTATCTTCGGAGCAGAGTTTGAAGAAGGTTTGTCATAAAAATATCAAGTGAGTATAGATATTCTTCATTCTGCTTCTTACATTAGCGCGAGCAAAATTTACTTAATTTTTCAGCATATTACCTTTTTTGATGTACCATGTCTGATATCACAGGCGTTAAGGAGGTACACGACATAATTTCACGAAAAGTACTCGAAGGATTTGCAGAAATTTCAGAGATCTATCCATTTGGCTCTTCTATCATGTTCAGTAGGCAAAAAATTATTTTAATTTTAATTTTTGTAGAATGTTGTAATAAACAATTTTTATTTAAAACTGAAACTCATATTGTGTTTATTTTTAGCTACATTAGGGTTTGCGCTTGGAGGATACTACCTCATTAATTACACTAAAAAAACAGACAAACAGATTGCAGAAGTGAAGAAAGACTGTTCTCTGGCTTCTAAAGAGAACCGGGAAATACTTGGCCTGGCGTTAAAAGAACACAAGGATAATATTTCCATGACACTCAAAGAGGAAAGGGAAAAAAATGCCATTGCATTCAAAGAGGAAAGGGAAAAAAATGCCACTGCGTTGAAGATTGGAATTGAGATCTTAGAGAAGAAACTGGAAAGCATTATAAAGACTGATTTTCAAAGGTTTCAATTGGATTTGTTAAAGCAAGAACTGCTTCATCGCGAACAATCCCAGGCAATATACAACATGACCAAAAACCTGGATTATACAATATTCAGAGACTTTGTTGGCGGTAACGAAATCGAAAACATGTTGAAAAATTACAAGGTGATGCTGGATGAGAGGTTTCAGAAACATGGTGATGAAGGCAGCATTGAAAACAAGAAAGAGTTTCTGGAAGTTGTCAAGAATGATTCTGTATTGGTCCTTTCGGAAATGCTTCGCGGTATGAAAAAAAAAATTGCTAAAGGTGGTTTAAAAAGATTTGTTCGTATGTAAAACTACATTTTGAATAAGTATGAGTTGAGATTTTACTATATTGTATACAAACGGAAATGATTTTATTCGATTATGTGTAACAAAATAAATTTTGGTAGTTAAATAAGATAGATATAAAATTAATAAGACTTAAATATTAATTATTTAAAAAAATTAAAAGTGTTTAAATATGCAAATTTACTATATACTGACCAAAAGTAAACCATGCACTTTCTATTAATTCTACGTGCATAACTTTTAACTTGGACCGTTTGTCAATCTGTATAGTTTATATTCAATATTATAATTAATTTTCCATATACGAATCTTTAATGTTAATTTTTGTTTGTTTGAAATAAACCAGTAAAACGAATACCTTGTATGTTTACATTTATTTATTTTACATGCACATACTCAATAGTATTGTTCCATAGAAAGTGTTGTTGTATCATTATGAGTATGCTTGCATTTACTAGAATTATTTTACAAACATCTGCAGCTCTTTTCTTGTATTTGATCATGTGCAAACATTTTTGACTATTGAATAAAATTTGCACAATCGGCAAATGAAAATCCAAACATTTAATGCAAACTACAAGTATAAATTCCTTAGAACGTTTGCAATCACTTGTCGTCAGTCTTGTCTGGTAGACTCCAAATCTAATTGGCCTAGGTTATTGGTTTAAAGAGTAGCGACATCAAAAAATAATCCCACTTCATCTGACGCAAAATTACAGCTGTAATCTCCAGGGAATCATGGTATATCAGTCGCGTTAGGTTCATTCTGTTGAACAGTTGTCAGTGGTTTCTGAAATCTAAACAGTTTAATCGTTGTTTAAAATCTCGTAAGTCTACTGCAAATATTTTTTAAAAATAATTTCGCATTAGTGCATGTTTCAATCAGATGTATTTATTTACAGTCAAACTTTTAATTCTGGTTTTGAACAAGTGTGTTGCAGAAGTTTATTCAGGATGTCTGTAAATCTTTGCGACATTTTTCTTGGTTATGAGCCAGTCATGGAAATAATTGCTGATTGTAAGTTTATTATAATACTACTATGCATCTAGATCAAGCGGCGGTATTGCCAGAACATCAGTGGTAGTTAATTTATGAAAACTTCATTTAAAACGAATTTACAGTTTAGGAGTTATAGGTGAAACATTTAAGGTGGAGTCTAACGCTACCTTGAGTCAAATGAGTTGTCTAAAAATTCGTACACATGA
>JAHZNB010004805.1:0-19148 GCA_027744295.1 Callyntrura guangdongensis
AATTAATACTATAATCTCTTTGCAGTTTTAATCTCTCAATTTTACCTTTGCCACCTCGCTGGCTACGGAGTGAACTGAGTCGATGAAAAATGATGCGTTATCATAGTCCGTTTCTCCACTCGCGGCATCCTTTGCTCCATGCACAAGCTTAACAGCAAAAAGCACTGGAAAACCAAAAAAAAAAATGTTATTCTGGAAAAATCCAACAAGATTTACGGGTTTGCTGCTGCTGACAGTTTTGAAAAAAAAATCGTATTTATAAGCGCTTATGGGATTATTTGCACTGCAAAGTTGAAAGTAAACCTGAGAAAATGAACATACCATGAAGAAGAATCACTTTCAAGTCAAGTTTCCCCATGATGTAGCGTTCACCACGTACATGCGTGCACTCAACTTTTTAACACTTAAAACAATCACGAAATCCTCTTCGGTCTGTTGCTGGAATGAAAATGACATTCTGGCAGAGATGTAACATTGGAGGTGATCATCATTTCTGGTCTGGCTCTTATGCTGGCACTACTACTCTTGTCGTTAGTGAATAAGTAAATCAGCACAAAACCCGGAAGACCGAGCGGCACACAATTTTTACAATGTCAATCGCAAAGATGTACCAAGATCAGGTTCTGCTGCTTGTTGATGAACTAAGAAAGATAGAATTTCTTTGTACAGGTACATTTCTCTCTGTCTCTATACCTAAATAATTTTGTCATCGGACTCCATTCTAAGAAGAAAAGGTAATCTCAGATGATGTGGAGTATTATGCAGCAGAAGGGCAATGATCTGGCATGACCGGTATCTTGCCGCAGTGGTGGAGTGAATAAACACGTTTATGATGTTTTTAACAACATGAACAATGAGCGTCATGCTTAACTTTTGCAGGCATTTTGATGAAATTCGATACCAACGATCCTACAAGCGTCGTTGATTTAGCAAGTAAAGCTTTTGGATAAGATGAGAGGACATTGCATCTTGTACTCTTTTCTATTGAAACCTGCGTAATCCTATTAAATATCCTGTAAGGATGTGGTTGAGTTTTTAGAGTTTTGCCTAATTTTCTTGGACTTTAGAGGGTGTAAAGTGATACGTCAACTAATAATGGTTGTATATATAACCGTTGTTTCAAGCGCTGCGCGCTCCGTAATTTGTTTGTTGATACGTAAAAATGGCAAAGAAAACTGTTTGGATTGCAGAAAATGCCAAGCAAGAAGTATACAGCCTCGAGCTCGAAAGGTAAAATGCTATTTCTGGTCGCAGCATGATAAATATTATATTTTATTAGAAACTGGTTATTTTCCTGCAGATTGAAATAAATAAACTGGATATTCTCTTTTTTGTGCACTACAGCAAACTATGACTCCATTGTATGGTCATAAATTGTATGCTACGATTGAAATGGACGAAAAAACTTGGTGCATCTTATTCTTAAAATTATAGCCATGTATCAAACTTGACTTTTTTCCTAATCATCAGTTTTGTTGTTGTTCGAATTGTTGACTTGATATGAGACCAGCAAGAAAAGTAATTTGGCTGTTCATGCAAGAATTCCGTCACAATAGCGTCACAATTTTCGCGTTGTTGAAGCCCCAAAGAGCAGATATTTTTCCATGTTTCCCCATTGATTGCATCCTTGGCTGATACCTGGCTTTATATACTAAAGGAGAAAAATGAGCAATTTCTATAACTCGGACTCCTATACGTCACCCTCGTTATGTTGGCCAACAAAGTTTACCTACACACAGACTGCCACAGCTTGGAGTTTTTATGCTCAATATATAGTCAAGGACAAGACTTTGTTAAAGAGATGACAAATACTTCATCATTGCGTTTTCTCTATTGTCTACTTCCTTTCTTTTCAGCAGCTAAAAGGGGCTGCGGCAGTGAAAGGAAATAGTTCCGAATCGTTTAACATGGATTACAACCGGATCTGTCCTAATGAACTCTGAGTTTGTAATGTTGAGGATCATGTTGTCGTCTATAGATCTGGTATTTTTTTTTATAAAAAAAGGATTTCATCATAATGTAAAACATAAAAGGCTTCAACAAAAAATGAACGAACCCCGACTGGTACTGTTATGAACGCTCTAGTGAATTATATACTTATTGGATCTCTTGAGAATTCTTCTGTTTGTCCATTTGTGCATATTTATACTTGGGTATAAAGATGATAGCTATAATATATTTTATTGAAACGGAGGTACGACACGTAATCTCAAAACTGCATGGGGCAATGACAGAATTTATATTACAATGCCGGTGACTTAGACACTATCTGTAGTTAGAACGACCACCAAACTGAAAATGGACGGAGTTTATGGCATTTTAATAACAGTAGACGCTAATAAAACAGATCTATTTACAATGATTCGGCAGATGCGACTGTGAAAATACTGTAATGGAGAAAGCCAATACCAGGTTCAGACACCACATTATCGGTTTTATGTTGATCATATAAATATGATGGAAAAGTACATGAGATGACCACCAGAGACACAGGAAACGACATAATGGGAATGCCAAACCCAGAGTCGTTTTGCAAGAAAACTACTTACTTTGATGTTGAATTGATAATCTGTATAGAACATACATATTATAGAGTGATGCAGATCCTCATCAGTTTCTTATATTTTTGTTCACTAGTTCACTTCATCATTTACTCGCTTTCCAACGAAAAAGTTACGAGGTGTCTTTTGTGTTTTATTGTGTAACACGTAGTTTAACTTTTGTCAAACGTTATCCCAAACAACAGAATTGGATTATACACAGCGTAATAGGTATGTGTGATAATGTAATGTTCAAAGTTTTGAAAAATATATATGTTTATTACCAACAGTCAAGTATAGTACTTAATGAATACGTACATGTTTGTTAGTTCGGTGAAAAGATAAAACAAAAGCTGCCAAACCCCAGCACATTATTGCTGGTCAGTAAACTTTTGTTTGAAGTTTAGTGAACCAAAGTAAAAACTTAGAGAGGGAAGGCGTTTCTTTACAAAGCTCGACATACACATTTGCAGATTGCACCTATAAAACAAAAAGACATGTAGGTAAGTACACATTCCTTCTACTTTTAGTGTGCGGATGCCAGCGGTTACAATTGTAAAAAAGCAAAACAAAAAAAGATGAAGCATCCTGCCCTTCCGTATGCCTGGTTAATAGTAAGAAGATGAAAATGGCTACCTAAATGCATAATACATTTTAATGCTTGTGTGACGGAATTACCAACAGTGACGTGCTTATCCGTATCAGGGTCTCTCTGGGAAGATATATACGATGTAGAGAGCGTTTTATATCCTTTGGTAATATATATCTTGTCAGTTAGTTATTGCTCTGTAATCAGTACAGTCCCAAGTTTTATGCCCGAGCAGAAAATATTGTGAGGTAAACTCGATTTTTTTCTGAACGACTCCTCTCTCTCTCTTTCTTTTCCGCCTACCTAAGCGTCAAAGTGTGTTTTCACGGATGAGAAATGGAAAGCTTGTATCATGAAAATACAAGTGGAAATACTGCAGAAAGCTTAACAATAAAACTTTAATGGACCCCTGTTCTGTTCTGGTAGCTCTCATGCATTTTGTACTTTTCAAGAACCTTTTCCAGTGTCAGATGTAACATATAACACATACACCCCCAAATTGTATTTCCGTTTTAGGGCATGTCCGTACCAAAAGCCGTAATGCACTTGGTAGAAAAAAGTGGCTTTTTGCACGCTATAACTATATCCATCGACTCGAGAAAAACAGTGTGGACGAAAAAGGGAGGAAGAGGTGACGTCCACATGGGAATGAATTTCTAGTTTTTCTTCAGGATTTACTCTCGCATCAGTTTTCATATACACATGTGTAAGGGCTGGAAGCTAACAAAATTCATGTTTTGCACCAAAATTGTCTTTATTATCACGCTTTGAAGTAGACATTTTTTTACCATCCGCAGTGGAAGGGTTCTATGTGTGTGTGTGATGCATATTTATACATTCGCCATTTTACTGTACCGTACCGGAAATAAAAACATGTTAGTTCTTTCTGGTTCAAATTTCCGACCAACTGCCAACCACTTTTGTTTAAAAAGCTATTTCAAACACTTCGAAATATGTAGTTACAATATGAAGTAGATAATAAAAATGTACTCTAATCACGAAACGATATTATATAGCAAAGCCGGCCAACAACAACATATATTTATTGCTAATTGATTTGCATCCGGTGAGGCGTGTGGTAAAGTAGGACGTACCTAATTCTAATTCCTTTGTAAAATGACTAGGAGACGCATTTAAAATGAAAGAAACTATTTCCGCGTAGGAAACATTCATTATTACCCCATTATTCTGTTGAAGTGGCTGAAAATGTTTACACAGGAATCCAGGGTCATTATTTAGTGAAGATACAAATTACACATACTTACGTATGTACTTCTACTAATACTAATGAAGGCAACATAAACTTGTCACAGTAAAACAACTCATTTTTATAACGCTCCATTTTTTACAGCTGAAACCATTACCAGGTCAGGTCGTTCGAACTATAAACTCCAAAAAACAAATGGACAAGGCAATCTCCACAAAATGGAGTTCTCCCAGAATTGACACGGAGTACTTTTAGGGACATCCCTCTGTCATCAATAATGAGCCCATGCTCAACGACCAATAACATTGGTTTTTCTAAAAATACTCACCTTTTTTACTACTCATCTTAATGCTTTTGTCGCATACAATTTATCTTCGGGCGCCTGTTTGTCCCCATTTACTTAAAAACCCGCATTCTAGTTAGCTTTTTAGTCCTGACCAATTTATCTAACGAGAGTAGGTGATCGCTATATCTCCATTCAGTCTTTCTACTGTCTGGTAGTATATACTTTTTTTGTCGACCTGCTACTCTGTTTTAAAAGTAAACAAGGTTTCATTAAAGAATAACATAGGACAAATCCCTTTCACAAAAAGTTTCGTCGGCACTTCTTTTTACCTTTTCACAGAAGAAAATTGTCGGTGCAACGACAACTTTTTTGTAACTCATTCTCCGAGAAAAGTCCAAGTCCATCTCATCCTTCAGTTGTCAGTCCCACGTTGATAGTTAGTCCAACAATGTACTCCTTTTGGTCTTCAACAACAAAACGTACAATCTCAATCACCAGATATTTATTTGTGGACTTCTTCGAACCTACTGAAGTGTTAAATGTCTACTGCTAAGCGTTCTAGTATGTAATGCTGTAATACCATGTACAATGTACACACACGTCTATAATACTAAGTCGAACACAATCAATTGAATATTATCTAAACTAGCATGCCGTTGTTGTATATACTTCGAAGTAGGAGTTGGGAAAACAATACTTAAACACTTTGTCCGAGAAAGAACAATACGCGAACACATTATTATCCATTCGCTATCAGAACTGCCAAAAACTAAAAACAGTAGTCAGGTCTGACGGGGGGATGAGGAGGAAATGATTGTGGTAGGTTACACATAACATTCGCAAATCCATCTCTCCTCGACCATTTCTTCTTTTGTGTTTCTTTCACTCTACCGATTCTTTCCCTTCTTGCTTCCTTTCCATGTATTTCTGCCTGAATTCACAAGAAAACCTTGATTCAGTTCTGTTCAGCGAATTGAAAGAAAATCTCTCCTTCCAAGGGGCCAATCCCTCCGCGCTACATGTATAGCGTTTTTCTATCTATAAAAGTTATATTTAAAGTGTTGCATGTAATATGACAGCGTGTATATTCGCTGCTGTGTTTCGAATAGCGAAGCGCCACTCGCTAGAACATGTGCAAGTAAACAAAAATAATACGCTCTACCTTTGAGAAACTGCGACTATATTTTACCGCATTGTGGTTTACCGAAGAGAATAATAGTTCAACACATTCTGGAATGATTGATATCCGCCCTTTTGTTCATAATTTATCATAGTTTCCGTTCAAAATGTAATCTTTTCGCCGCAGTACACAGCGCCAAAATGATGCCTTTATTCGAAATATGGTTCTTGATTGATATGCATGATTTTTTATAGCTGTATGAAGGGCCGTACAGAATACTCGAGATGAAAGGATAGAAGTGTGACAATGATGTTGTAAAATTGTGTTCAAATGTGAGCTCCCTGATTGCAAATACAAAAAAAAAACGTGCAACCTTGCTCCACTATCATTCTTACGAAAGATTTCAACATTCAATTGTTACCCCTAACAAGACGCAGTACATCATCATCAGAGAAATCGCTAGTCTCACATTTCATCAGTAATATTTCACACCCACACACATGTATTTCTTTTTGTTCATTTTTTTCTCTTAGTGTCTACCGTGAAAATGTAAGTATTTGTAGTAGTCACACATGTTTTTTAAGAAAAATGGAACTGAAGCCGGTTACATTTGGTGAGATACTTCACTAACCCTGCCATATCAACGGAAAAATCCAGAAAGAAAGCTTTTCGGTAAATTGGATCTAGAATCTTGGCAGGTGACATTTTTAAAGCAGAAGATTCTTATGTTCAACCATATCGTTCTTTTGCACCGGATGTAACTAATAAGTACCTTATATAGATCAAAACTGTGTATTTCTATATGTGTAAACTGTGAATTCTTCGGTTACTGTTTGTACTTTGTATTTGGCGTATATCGTATGTTATAGTTATGAGAATGTAGAAATCATCGAATCGTTTTGCCAATTCATTGTTTCGTGTTATAGAACAGGATGGTCCCTCTGATATTTAATAGCACCCATCAATATTTTATTGCACAGTGAATTTTGTCTCAACGGAGAAATTTAGAGATTGTACTGAATATTTTACAGAGGGTCTTGAACTTCAATGCAAAAGTGCTTTCAATGCAATGTTTGATTTAGGTCGAAAGCATCAACTTGAACGAAAATCCTATAGTTGGAGTGATGTCGCACCAGCGTAAGGGCTGAAAGTTTGTGATGGAAAACCAATTAGTTCCGTTTCAGCAGATACTTTTTCTTTTCTTCCGTCGTTGTACATCCTGACTTACTTTTTCAATACGCCAACTTGTTTTCCCTTCAGCACAGCGTCAGGATTAACGTAAGAATGGGCCTTTATGTGAATAACATTTAAATATTTATGTTGACGGGAAAGCACAACAGTTGTAAAAAGTCAATAACAGAATGATGTACTAAAATACACTTTTGTCCAGTTTACTCGTGGTTTAAATATTTTACCGATTGTTATGTATCGATTTACCTGTCTGAACATACTCGTGGCGTCTTTGCCGATACCCTGTAAAATTGTTGATTTACCACCGGGGTGTTTAGTAATGTAGTCGGTTACATTGTATACTTTACCTGTGTAGAATACGAAATTTTCAACATTGTCGTAAAGATAAGAAACAACTTAGCAGCTATTTAAAACTTAAGGAATACATTTATTTATCAAACAGGTAGTCTACGCTTGCTGTAAAGTGTATCATTTACCATTGATAGCTATCCATGCATCTTGTTGTGTGTTGTGAGCTGCTAATTCTTCAAGAGTAATTTCTGTGGTTGAGGAGGTCATGATTGATTTTGCTGATTATTGATGACAATTTTGAAATTACGTAAAATTTAAAAAAAAATGATTTTCGCTAATAATTGGAAATTGCATATTATTTTTTGTAGACTTTTCTTATATGTTCGTTCTCAGGAAATCAGCTTCGCTTTATGATCATCGTGATGATTAACGATTATCCCTAACCCCCGGTTATATTTATTACGTTCTTTTAAAACGTAACTGTGGCGATCACAGCTTTAAGATCTACAAAATTGACTTCAGTGAGGGGGTGGGCGCAACTACGTACATTGACTTGTAATGTGCGTAACTTTCTGTTGTACGTAGATTGGTCCATTTGTGAACATAAATATCTATAATCTAGATAGTTTATGGCAGTACGTGCTACCCTCGGAGCTATTAATATGCTTCACATCTCCCTCGTTTCCCTTGTAAATCTACTTTAGTTTTTATGGTCTAATTTACTGCTTTAAAAGCCTGTCAATATCCGTTTTTGTTGCACCGCAGCACGGTTGAGTATCCCACAAAAAGGTTGAAAATATCATTAGTTCCCACTCCCAGAGACAGCATAAACGTGTCCTTTTTGCTTAAAATAAGTATTTCTCTCGTGTTTTCTGTAATTATAAACCAATTTATTGATAAAGAGAAAGTTATATTCAAGTGGGAACCGCTCATTCGCGGCTGATTTCGTTACGGAAAAGCTGAATTCATTTAAATTCACAGACCATTCAACATGCACGAACTTTCCACTTCTATTCCTCCAGAGAAACTAGGGCTAGTCCCTGTACTAGGTACTGACAAGCTTTCTGATATCGTAGTGCACTTTAAAGACATTCCATTCTGTAGGTCTTTTAGGCAGCAAAAAAGAAATTTGTGCGTAGATTTACAGTGGATATTCCAACACAAACAAACTTTAGACGACACGAATCAGACGCGGTAAGCCAACATTATGTCAGCACATTTAGCATTTTAGGCGCTTTGTTGTTTGATGTTTAATGAATTGTCACAAGATCAAACAAAGATATAACACTCGCCCATAATTATATGCTGATTGGACGAAGAATTATGCTCCTGTCACCGAATAAAAAATGAGAGTGTAGCATTCATGCCACCGCTACGCTGTTTGGCAAACATGTTTACTCATCTCCTCATCATTCCTTTGTCAATGGGGAGATTTTATTAAATTCAACATGTCTTCAACGTACACCAATTAAAGACCCGTTGAAATCTAGCAACGCGTAGCAATTCAAAACATGAAATAATTCTGGTACCGACAGGATCAAAAAGCTCAAGCGCGTATCTTAAATACGGTGTAAGTATGCAATCTTTACACAACTGTTCCACTTTTTACTTTATTACCGGCGAGCAGAAATACATCGTGTGCGTACTTAAACGTGTTTTATTTCATTTGGATCTCAGAATAAACAAAAACTTTCAGCTTGGAAGTTGTTATTAACACCTGAGAAATTAAATGGTGGACTGGCTAGTTGCCAATGTGCGTCGTAATGCCATAAAACGTCAATAAAAATCTTGTTTTGTGACTGCTACTGTAAGATTTCATTTGTTATACTAATGTTTGTTTCTGCCAAGGTTCGCGTAAAGTAATGTAATATGCTTAAAATGAACGCATTTTAGATTTACAAGCAATATTAAAAACATTCTGGTAAATTTTCACACAATGTGGTAGAAAATGAGTAACCAATTGACATGCTCCAGTATTATGCGTATTTTTCGGATGAACAAACTTGCAAGATCAAGATGGATACATTTGTTATACATAATTTAACCGATTTTTTCCAGTAGATCGTTTCATGCGCATGTTTTGGTTTTGACTGTGTCCTTAAATTCAGATTCGACTTATAATCAATCATCTCGCATTTTTTGTACATTTTTTTCTGCTGAAGCAAAACATGGTACTGTAGAACTATCAGCTTTTAAGCGGAATGATATTGATGTGTAGGCGTGTTAACATGTTTGATCACCCTAAGAAATGTTGTTTCAGCAAGTGCAGTTTGTTCTAATTTAACACGTCAATTTATTTCACAAACTTCAGCATCGCGTAGTATGACAGCTGCAAGAAAAATAGGCGCATCAACTACAAACTACATTGTGAAGCCCAAGGAGGTGAAAGTTCTTGAGGTTCGGAAAAATAAAATGAGAATATCAGTCTTGTTTTCATACAAACTAAAATTAATGCGGGCCCATGATGTCTGAACGGAAATCCCTAGCCTGAGCCCGTGAAAAAAGCGACGCGCCCGAGTAGGCATGTTCTTGAATGAATGGGTTCTATAATAATAACAAAAAAACCTAACTTCGTGTCGTTAGGAAATATCTTGTGGAATACCTAAAGATGAAAGTAGATTGAACCAAAGGAACATTACTTTTTGTGTCACAAAATTTTCATACTAGAATCGTGAGCATTTAATTAATCTAACAAACAAGGTCATTTTTCAAGTACAGAACAATGTCTCTTGTCACAGGAAAAAGTTTAAAGGTTGCTAATATAACATATTAGCATCTGACTTATCTGTAAAAGATTTTCGGATTTAGTTTAGTAATGATAAAAATTTGTGCTAATTCAAGACATTCAAACCCCAACTCTGGTTTCTTGTTGTTCCTTTAAAGCTCAAAGAATATCACTGCGTTTGTATGTACGAGAAAAAATGTTCAAAGTAAATTTTCTGTTGAAAGCTAAAGTTTTAATTGCTAAACCTTACTTATTGTTTTCATGAAGCATATTAAGCACGTTTTTTACAAATGAGTATTCATTCATTTTCAGTATGCTGGTTCTGTTCGTTCAGCGTAAATGAAAGTTTACATGTGTTTTCTGTTAGTATCTGGAATCTGGACAGTGTACCAGTCTGTTTCCGGAAAAAATTTAGAATGCGAATCATCTTTAAAGTATATGAGTCTGTATCTGTTTCCGGTGTGTATTCAAAGTTGCTAGCACAAGTCATGATCATTCTGTTTGGGTAGCAAGTATTTATATATTAGTCATTGAGATTTAGTTGAAAACCAAAATTCAAAGAAGATTTTCCACAGTTTCTACTTAATCGCATGTATGAATTAATGTACATCTAAAAATCGGAACGGCGTAAAAACATTAAAAATTTTTAACAGTGAGATATCACCATTTTAGTGTGAAAATTCCAGAGAACCATTCCTGTGTATACTTTTGCACTGTTTCTAGCTAAGATTTACAGAGTGTCATTGCCAATATTGGAAAAACATAATCTTGGGCATTTTTTGATTTTTTTGCCACTAAAGTTGTTCACATGTGTGAAAGTAGAGATTCTATTCTTAATCATTGAACACTAGCTACAAAATAGCACTCACCCAACATTCCCTTAACTATCCCACCTGGAGTCCCTGATCAATAGACGATAACGAGATTCGAGAAAGCATTTTCTAGATGATTCAGTACCGTCGGTGCCTATTGGTTTTGTATTTTGCGTCTGTATGCTTGTCCCAATGCTGAGGACATGAATACTTTTTTGCTTTGGGTGAACGAAAATGGGGGTTTGTTAAAACCTATGTCGTACAATAGCTAATGGTTGTCTACCCCCCACCGTGAGTGAATGATGGCGCATCTATCTAGCAAGTTTCTTTCAATGCCTGAGTTTGTTTTGTAGAATTTTGGCTTCTGCGAAGCTAAGGGTTGAATTACATTTTATAAATTATCTGAACATTCTAAATGTTTAATGTTTCCAAGCATGAACTTCATCACACCTACGGGTTTATATATCTGACATCAGGGAATTTTTTAATGGAAAATATACAACTTCAACGTAATATTGTCAACACTTGTACATACTACCTATTTGTTGTACCTATTTTGCCTGTATGTCGTACTGCATGTCTTGTCATCATCATTCACGGACGAGATTGTTTCTCGTTTCTAGTTACAATTTATTACCCTCAACAATGTCACATCACTAATAACCTGCGTTGTACTATAAAATCTGCGTATGTATGTAGCCAATTTTAAGGGTTCCTTTTTTCTTGATTTTTTTGCTTGCCATACAATTTACAATTTGTCAAGTTGGTCTAACAATACGAAATTGCAGGTTAATTCATGCAAAGATTTTTTTCTAATGCCAGTCGGTACTACATAAAGTTACTTTCTTTCATCAGTTTTTCAATGAACCCATTGTAAAGTTCACAACATGAAACGTAAGCTGGCCATAATAATGCGAGGAGCGAGTGCAATCAAAGGAAGCGTAATAAGTGTATGTGCGATTTTTTCATTGCGTTGCTGATTTGCATGGAATTTGGGGCAAGGTTGATTATGTCAAAATGTGAAATTCGTTTTCCCTTAACGACGTACTTGTAGTAACAACTAACCATGCCTTTCTGATTGATTGGCGACCTTGAAAGTCGGGTTAAAACGTGATTTTATTCATTTGTATAATGTGTTTCTGGAATTAGGTTTGCATAATCAGACACTCAACAAAATAACTACAAAACTATAGATACTTTTGGCATGTTAGGGCTCGGGAAAATGTTTCGTAAAGTTTCCATGGGGTACAACTAAATTCTCATCTGATGGTGCATATTATATACTCCAGGACAATACATTTACATACATATGGGAGCAGATGAAGTCTACTCCAGAATTCAATTTGAATGTTTAAAAGTTGCTTCAAACTTCTTGTTTTACTCATTGTGTGCACTTTCCACCTGTGTTCTTTATTTAATAGACAATGACTATAAATGGTCACTATGACAGTAATAATGAATAATTAACCATGAACGATGACGGTAATACATTTGACGAGTCAGATAGTTAATACCTAGGATGATGCGGTACTGCAGTGCAGACTGCAAGCACATTGACATAAAATTGTACAAGACCCAGGCTAAAAGTCTATTGCTTTTTCTCATAGTAGCATGTAATATGCTGAAGACTTCTTTCAAATGTGATTATTGTAAGTACAGGGTTTACAAAACAACAAAGAAGTTGAACAAAATGCTAACAAATAAATCTACAAAGTAATAGGAGCAAAGTAATCACTTGTTTTGTGTTCAGCAAACCCTCCAACCCTCCCTCCTAACCCTCCCCTCCATCCAACCCACAAATACCAGAGATGTACACCTATAAGACCTGTGACCCAGTTGACCTAGGACTTAAAACTTTTGTCCAATATCAGAGGAGGCCACAAGCTTACTATAAATCAAGTTTGGTGAAAATCGCCTTACAAATACCAGAGATACACCTACTTGACCTTTGAACCCGTTGACCTGGAAACCCCAACATCACTCCCATGGGAACCTTAGGGATGAGAAATCGATTGGCGGAAACAGAATTTCAAAATTAGAAACCAATTTCGAGTTATCGCACAAACGGACGGACAGACAACGTAAAGTTGATAAAAGATTTCGTCACTTTATAGCCAATTCTAACAAGAATTTTTTCCTGTGATTTTTTTGTGATACTTTCCTTGTTTTGCCAAAACGAAACTTTAAATCCTTTTATTAAAATACTACTGGTACTATGATACTAACTGTCATTTACAGTGTTGTTGAGCACACGAAGATGCTCGGCATTCGTTGTTGACAAATGTTTTTACTTTGCAAACAAATATTATGTAAACTACATTGTAACGTAGGACCCCGACTTCAAACAAATTTCGGGGGCCCTCCGTTACAAACGTAGCAACGGAATAGTATGGCCGAGCATCTTCGTGTACACAACAACACTGAAAATGACAGTTGGTATCATAGTACCAGTACCAGTACAGAAATGAACGCAACCGGCCCCTTGCCTTAGAAACTGTGTAGAACAGCCGTATGGCTGTAACTGTATAGTAGTCGTGGCATTATCTTGAAATATTCCAAAGCGTGGGGTTACCTAAAATTCCGAATGTGTTTGCTAATTTTACTGTACAGTCGCAATCCCTATAGTTATTTTAATACGCTTGTTGACCGTGACATAATGCTCTAATTTCAATACTGCAGTAACTGGCAGTAGGAAATGCGTACACATTTTTAACAAACCTTTTCGTAGGATATTTTCTTATGCTAACTTCCACCCAACTTTAAATCGTAAACTTAACCAATCGGCCGACCAAAATCAGCATCCATTATAAAACAGTACAGCTGAAATTGAAAATGTTAATTCAACTCTGTTGTCGACTTTCTCAGAATCGCATTGCATACAACTGGAAACGATCTACCACTACCAAGGTAGAAACCAATGATGATGCTGCGTGTGCATTATTAAGGCAGAGAGAAAACAGTTTGTTTGAATACTTGTTCAATAGAAGGTACGATGCAGGAAGCAATTCAGCAAGCTTTGATGTCCAAAGTGTTTGTCGTCCCAATAATGTCCCTGTAGTCATCTTCGCATTTTTTTTCCTTTATCTATTGCTGGAGGAAACCCTTGATCTCTTCAAAAAACTGTAAATAGTGGTTAGTTATAAATACAAAGAGGGCTGCTTGTGCTTACACGAATTTCACATTGATATTTATTTCTACTAAAAACCATGAGAAACGATTTCTCTTATTCATACGTATACTATAGAGAAGAATCGGTATTTTTAAATGTGTCGAGATGAAAAACGACGAATTGTTCCGCATAAGACTCTGCCTAATTTAGCATGTGTAAAAACAATGGTGGTGGTATTTACTTTTAGTTTTCTAGCGATTTACCTTTATACCGCGTACTTTTAAAAATACAATTTTAAACACACCGGTACCGGATAATGCGACGATCCTGCAGTTGAGCTGGGTTGTGGGTTATATAAAACAGTGTAATTGCCGTTATACTGCACTACGTGTCAACTGCAAGAAATACTCCCACAAAATGCATGATTTCGATTTTCGTTTTCCATGGACCATTTTTATTGCAGTAAATACAAAAAACCGTCCCCCAATCACTTTTCTAAGACAGAAAACACAATAAAAATAGGTATTGTGTTTCTGTGTGCACAACCGACAATTTCTGATACTGTATTTTTTGCAATAATGTACTTACACAGTATCAGTTTATAGTTGAAACGTGGCAAGACTTTGGTTCGTGCAACAAACAGCAGCATCCTGTTAGCATGGCACACACCAGCTAGAGAAGTAGAAGATGATCTATTGTGCTGTAAACTTTCCCAGCCAAAGCCAACGGTTCATTCTTTTTCAGAGCTTCCTTTTAGAATGGGGCAGAGATCCTGGAGTCCCAACATGGCTTTCTCCTCAAGGAACTCACTCTAACCACTCGCTCTCAGTAGCAGCAGAGCATCAAACGGCGGCGGCAACAACAACACATTTACTCCTCTCTCCATCCTGCTTTGACTCACTTCTGCCTTGCTTTCCCCACCGAGTATAAGTCAACCACCAACAACACATTTCTCCCGTTTTTGCCACGGATGATTCCGCCTTACTTTAGAAATCGTTTGTCGAAACAACATTTTACTTTCCCGTGTCGAACTCACTTTCTCTTTCACCTCCCTGACTTCTCATCAAACGGGAAACGAAAAAAGCACAGCAAAAGCGATGGTGGCAGAAGTAGTCTTTTAGAGTGACTTGAAACGTTACTCGAGTAGGCTCACTAGGGTTGGAGAAGCCATTTGCCCTATCTAGCACGTTGTGTGTCTATTTACTACAAATGCGTGCTCTGTTTTGGACAGTAGTAGTAGCTTTTTGCGGAAACAAAGTCTTCTTGTTTTATATGAAGTGATTGGAACATCAAATCAAAATCCCATCAGTTGTACTTGGTTCTCTTTCATTTTTAGAAGAGACGCTCCCGAAGAAAATACAACATACAAAAATCCATGCAAAAATAATATTGACCATTACTTTAGCCCAGCAGGGTAACCAGTGTGGTTACACTTTGGGCTTATCATTTTTTCAAGTTCTCAAGAAACCAACGAAAAAAAACAGTAACACAGTTGGAAATTTAGTATCTCTGTGAAATTGTTCAGATGGTCGTTTGAGCTCAAAGTTTTCAGACGCGATAAACATTTGGCCACTTTCCCCAAGTATTTGTGTCGAAATTATCGGATGATAGGATTCTACAAGACTATTTTAATGGATTTTTCCTCTCTAACCCTAGCAAATTTTGTAAAGTATTGGTATATAATTTAACCTATTTTTCTTGTCCAGCTTTATGGGAAATTATAACAAGTGAACGTTTTTCTACCAAACCAAATATTAAAACAAAACACCGAATTGTATCTCTATTTTTTCTGAAATCCTTTTGACGTGTTGTTCTTCAACGGGGATATGTGCCATAGTCCCATAGTTCCATCAATCTAAATTACTAGTGACGTTTTACCAAGTTTACACCCACAACAGACAAGTATTCATTATAAATGATTACAAAGTTTTCAACCTTCTGACGACTGTGTATCGTAAGGCATAATTTCCATTCACTTGAGTGCGTGTCTGAAAACTACGGAAGCAACAAGATGAGAGATCATGGATGGTTGAACAGGAAAAGAAAAGGCAGTGAAAATAGGCTGTCTTTGTCGACGTCCCCTCTCCATCATCTTAAGTGGCCTTTGTATTGGATATTGATACTCTTGTTCTGTCCAAATGCGTAAGTTTTGCTAAATTTTTTAATACGTGCAATTTTATAGTAAACTGTTTATAGCAGATTTGAACTTATGTTATCTAAAACAATACATGTACAAGTTTTTACCGCTATATTTCGGGTTAGAACTTTTCATATTTAAGGCGCACAGGTGTACTGGTAAGGCACAATTTGTATTGAACTAATTATGCTGCATTTAGCTATTATCCATTTAGCCATTTTGTGCACATGCTATTTAGGATAACGGCAACATAATTAGATCCAGGACCTTTGGGCTTAATTTGCCCCAAATTCTACATGCTTAAGTCAGACGACACATGTAGACAGACGACATAGACTTTAGTAAAGTCACTTTATGTACTTTCATCTATTGTAATTATTCTACTGTACTAAATAAAGAGTACAGCTAAAACATAATAGGTCATTTTCATTAAGTTTTCGCAACTTTCACAATAAATTTATGATTAAGTAAAAAAATCATTTGCCAAATACATTCACAAAATATCACTATTACAAGCATTAATAGCAACATACACGTTTCGGCGTTATTAAATTAATATTATTTTTCATTTTTGTTCAGTGTTAAGAATAAACTAAAAATTACAAAATTACTACTACATATGTTGCAAGCAGATCAGTGAAGCAACAACTGCAATACAAGTAAAGGAAAAGAGAGCCGCGACTCTATTGTAAGTTTGTATCAAGGCTTCTGGCTAGACTCCCCGACGTTTCTGCATCATTTTATTTTCATGAAGTAAACAAGAAATTTTTCAAAAAACTGCGTATTTAATCCCATCAAGGAAGTAGATATGTGGTTCGGGTTTGTGACCATCAAGCCACATTCACAAAATAAGTAGCCAGTTACATGCTACAAGAATTCCTACGTTCCTCCCAAACAACTACAAACATACCTCATACCGCCAACAGAGTGTGTTAGATTGCTATCGCTCGGTGTTCTTTACACTTTTTACATAATGAATTTTTAAACGTATACAGTCATTTATTCACTGTGGTGCTGTGAAAGTATTCTCTGAAAGAGACAAGGGGAAACTTCCCCCTTTTCCAGAATTAAGTTGGCACTTGGTAAGAAACAAGTCGTCCAACATTAAGAACTTGAAACTAGCTGCGCGGTAATGGGATTTATTAAGACCACCACTCATATACTGTAATGCAAAGTAAAAATGAAATAAACCATACGACGAAATAAAAAACGCAGCAAGAGAAAGAGAGAAAAAACACGCTGGACCCGAAATTAAAATGGGAAACGATTTTTTACACCTTTGAAAGTGGTACTATACCGAAGAAGCAAAAAACGGTTTAAAAATCACATTAAAGTTCACATTTCAAATGCTGGTATGCCCAAATATGAGATCCTTCTATGAAAGTAGTAATTTTTGTGGATGCTTTGCCATAGCCATATACAATGAGTGTGATTTTGTGAGTTTCCGCTAAAGCGGACTACATGCAAAAAAAATCTAAAATCTACCCACAAAATGTTTATGTATGCATGTCATTAAAACATTATGAGAATTTTTGGTATGCATCAAGATGAAACAAACCAGCAGGAGTAGGATGTTGGTAGGTTTAAATGAAATTTAATGAAAGTAGAACTCATCCTTTTCCCTTTGTGTATGTATCTTATTTTCACTATAGTACAAATTTTAATAAAAAAATATTTTAAGCAGATGGGTTTTGTACATTCCAGACGCCCACATAAATAGGCTGTCACAAAAATAATGCAACAATGCATAACCTTTGTATAATTCACGGATTTATCTGCGCATTGGTTAAACATTTTAACCACTAGCATTTGTCATAGGGTGGCCATGACGTGAATATTACGATGTGATAAATATTACTTTCAACTGCAGAGTAGCAAAACATGCCAACAATGGTAGCGTTTCCTTGCACAACATCTAACAAAACGTGGTTTCAGCAATCGTCCGGTCCCTGTATTCATCTTCATTACTATATATGTACTTTCCAATCTCGGCCACTTTCTAGTGTTATGTGAACGTAGAGTAATTTTTTCGGTGCTATTTCCATGATGAAAATCTAATTAGTTCACAAACGCAGGAAAATGTTTTAGGTTCTTTGTAAATTTCATAAACGACTTTCCAGAACATGTATATAGACACGTTTTTATCTATGGAAAAGTCGTTGTAATCTGTGTAAGAAAAACAAATGTGTGAGGTTTCCTTTAAGTGTGGATGACCACTATACCAAAGGAATGAGTGTTTCTGTAAATTGTTTGTTTATAATTATTTTCATATGTGTGCCCGTGGTAATCATAAACATAAACACATTATTCCCGGAATTATTTAAGTATTTTTCAGACTTCAGAGAACTGAAGACATTTTAACTTTTGGGGCAGATTAGACTTCTGTGATCCTTAGGTTGCATATATTTTTTAGCCTTAGGGCGAGGGTCAGGGTGTACAGTAATGGCCGCAGTAAATTAAGGCATTCATTATGTTTTACTTGATTAAGATAAGCTAAAGAGCGACTAAAAATATTTCATGTGAACCCAGAGTTGGGTACTAACTTGTAGTATTAGGTAAGATGATACTGGTGAATAGCGAACGTTGTATTCAGACTTGTGTGACTACATGACTTTGTAATTTTTTGTAATAGTTTTTCAGGGTTATGAAACTAACTAAATGTATTTTGAGATATCATTTGTATCTATTTTATTTCTAAATGTATTTAATAAACAAAATGCATTTTTGAAATTTATGTATATGTGTGCTGTGCGCTTCTTCTTTTTCAAAAAATTGAATCAAAGTGTAGTGTAGAGATATATATCTTACACTACATATGAGTACATTTTGTTCAGATTATGTATGTTGAATTAGTATATTTATAATACATTCTTTTGGAAAGGATGGTTTCAAAATTATGTTAATTGAAAATTTTACGCATAATACTAAACGCACAGGTGCACGCAGTGAAATATTCGTAAAAAAATTGGAGTTATTAGGTATTTTTTAGTTAGATTTACGTATACAGGGCTTAGTAACCATCTCTGTCCTCTCCTTCGTTTCATGTTCACGAAGATGCCCGGCATTCATTATTGACAACGGTTTATACTTTGCATACAAACATTCTAAACAAACAAACAATATGTTGCTACGTTTGCAAGG
>JAHZNB010004806.1:0-11632 GCA_027744295.1 Callyntrura guangdongensis
ATTTTTTTAGTAATATACAAGCAGTGCCGCAGCGTGGGTGGAGTAAGGTGGACACCAGTATCCAGGCCGGACCACCGAGGAAGCATAAAAGGCCGTACCATTATTCAAACATATAAAAGAATAATTATTTACCGTAAATAATTTACGTCTTGAAAATTATGTATTTTATTAAAAATGTTAAAAATCTAACATTTGCACCTATTTTAAAGTAATAGAAATCGTTATGTATTGTTGTTGAAATTTATCTTTTACGTTTTTATATAATAGGTACATTTTTATGGTGTACCCATTATCGCTAATAAATACTTTACGTTTTTTAGTTATGAAGAAAATATTATTCAACCCTTCCATTAGAAAAGTTTTCTTATAGAAGAACATAATCAAACTTCAACTAGTGTTCGAACCAAGACGACTGAACTGACAAAATTTCAGGTCACACCAAATCATGTCCATCCGCAGGCTTGCTATAGCTTGATGAACATTTGTCTTCGCAATGAGCTTGGGAAATTGCTAGCTTGGCTTGTTTTGACTTCCGAAAGTTTATGCGCAAGGCAGCAGTCTTGAATTTTTCCTTTAATATGTGGTTTTTCCTAAATACTGATCGTTTTGTACAGTTTATATGTTTTATTGCACGAAGTTTATTGTGCCTTTACTATTGTAAGTATATAATTAGCTAAGATTTACAGTTATTATTAACGAAACTGTTTTTTACTTTTTTACTGAAATACATTCATTTTAAATTGTCTCGTTTAAAATATTCCACATGAGCCTTCACAAACTTTGAACATGAATAATTGTTAGGAATAAATCCTGCTAAACCGTTCGTGATCATGTATATTTGTTTGTAACCTGAGCTTTGGATTGTGTAACACCATTTTAATGCCAACTAAAATGCTATGGAATTTCCAATTGTTTACTATTTGAAAAATTTCATCTATAATAATTAGTTAACTTTATTTATTTCCACTTATAGTCCCATATTAACATTTCAATAACAATGGATGGAGCATGCTTAACATGACTTAAAATAATCTTTGATTAAATTTTAGATCAGAAATTAACAAGTACGTCCCATCATTTTATCATGTATTATGTGCAAATCAATCATTTCCCAGACAACTGCATAAGGAAGTTGAATTTAATTGACTTTAAATCTGTTAGACCATCTTCTGATTGCACCAACATACCCACTCAAGAAGACATAAAACTACACAAAAAATATTTACATGCGTATTGGTGAGGCCAGTAGGTATATTAAAATTAGGTTCATCCATAACAAGCCGTATGAATGCCATGGAGATTATTAAATATGATTTTTGTCATTTTGGAACAGTGTGAAAAGTAATCGCAAGGATAATCGTAGACGAAAATCCTTGAAATTTTGAAAAAATATCATTTCCTGTGTCATTCAGTGGAACTGGCTTCAGGGTAAAATTAAATATTTTCTCACTACCATCATTTTAGGGAATAATGGTGTTATTGGCGAGTCCATGTACCATGTATGAAGTGTTTCGTACCAAGAAACGTACCTTCATCGAGTATGGAGAACAAAGTCACAAATTGTCATCTACATAAATAGCCAAGCTTTCATTACATACAAGGTATCTATTCGTCTTTAAAACATATTCAATTTTTAGGTCATACTTATCAGCAGGGCCAACCAAATGCATAATTTGCATTGATTTGCACAATGCTGGATAAACACGTGAACGGCCAGGCAAAATAAAACTAGACCGAATGACGAGTTCAGTTATGTTTTTTTCTCAAAACAAATTCGCATAATTTGCATTAATTTGCATAATTTAGAAAAAACTGCATTAAATCGCATAATTTTCATTTTTCAGTATTTTTGCCTAATAAACGATACAACCTGACTGAAGAGAAATTTATTCACATCTTTACACTTGGTTTTTTCATTTGCATCACCATTACGTCAAAATACTTTAGATTTTGTCGGTGATGTTCTGTTGTCTTAGTCCAAGAATTATTTCTGTAACTTGAGTAACAGTTGGATGTGGTTTATAATTTCTGTGCGTTAAGTAAAACTTGCTTAATTTGCCCAAGGTTTTTAAATATAAATATAGCAGCATGATACCAATACAGGTTACCCAGTACTTTTTGCAAATCAAAATTTCTGGGACGACGGCTGGCTCCCTACAGCAAATTCCCTTATCTTTTTCGAGCCGAATTCCTAGCAGTATGCCATCCGATTATCACTTCAACATATAAAGTCAGTACTTTTGCAAATGTAATATAGTACAAAGTACATATGTAAATGGTAGTAATTTAATTGGGGGCCAAATCATTATGGAGGAGTTATCGGAAGTGGAGAAGGGGAGTATTGGGAAGATAAGGGTCGGGTCTGAATTATGGAGCTTTCCCGAGCCGCTGGTTTTTATCAGTATTTATTCCAGTCATGCTACAATTCATGTATTAAAGAAAAAGATTTTTAAAAATAAGTGGAGCTATTATCGCTTTGTTTGTGGAGTATTTTACATTGAGCAGTAGTTCCTCTAAATGTCTTTGTCAACAAATCATTTAGAGAATGGATACAGCGGTATGTGAAAAATGGGGAATACCTAGCGTCAGCTCAAAAATAAGATGTCTTTCTAAATTTGGGGATGAAGATATCGCTCAAACGATTAAACATACTAATACTAATACTACTTAAACGTACTAATCTCGCCAATGGAAACTGATGTCATATATTGGCTGGTTTTAACAAATCTTGTCGAAAAGTGTGATGGCACCACAATTTCCAATTCTGTGTTAGAAGCATTAACTGTAGTACACCTTGGCACAAGTCAGTAGTTTTTTTTAAACCGACAAGCCTAACAACATGACCAAAGCTGCTTAAATTTTAAAGGTACTTTGCTCGAGATTGGTGCATTCTACATGCTGGAGTCACGTCCTTTATCTTGTCGTAAAACAAATACGGACAAAACTAGGAACTGCTGATTTCTTCATTTCAAGAATAAAAGTGAGCTTGGTAAAATGTGATACCACACAGACAGAACTGACGTAATGGAGAATAACGGATTTTTTGTTACCCTATTTTCTTGTAATCACACGATGGTGTACATGGCTCAATTGCGGGGAGTACATACATGAAATTTTACAACCTTTAAGGGAATAGATTTTACAAACCGAAAATGATAGAGCTGCCGTAAACAAACTGCAATTCATAATGCAGACCCACACTGACGAAGTCATGCAAGAATTTGTGGTAATCCATACACTCTGCGCCTCTAAAAACTCCATGTGGAACACGCAGGAAGATGAAGAGTAATTCCTGCGATGCCCAATTTGCCCAAAAATCGGTCAAGGAAACTTGAAGACACGCTAATATGGGAATTGCTAACCTGAACTTATATTTGGAATCAAAACACCCCGCCAAAGACTTGGAGGGAAGTACAGTTTTTTGATTGAAGAAAACTATATCAATTTTTCGAATCTCTTTCGACTGCACTAGCAAAAGTGGAAAGACAGTCTTTTCCATCAATTGAACTCGCCACGTACAGAGGTCTTTCACAGAACTACTTATACATTGACGGTTTTAGTGTTCGATTTTTAGGAAATCCTACACAACCAAATGCGCAAATTATCGAAGTTAGCATCGATATGCATGTCTTTTTTCACGTCTACATGGGATGTAGAGATCATTTTCCCGTCTCATGCGAACTTTGAGTGCAGTGAGAAATAGCTTAAAGGAAGAGAATTTAGAAATTCATATGCAGCTGGGTTTTAATAAAGTCAATATTGACTTGACACCGGATCATGAAGTCACTTTTCCTTGGTACGATGATGCTTGATGCTTAGAACTTTAAACTCAGTAATTATCGGTAATTTTGCAGTTTACTATGTTGTAATTTGTTGTTGTTACTGTTATTTACATTGAATAAATTTGCATTAATTTGCATAATTTATTGAATAAATTTGCATTAATTTACATTATTCAATGAGTAAATTTGCATTGATTTGCATAATTCAATGAGTAAATTTGCGTTAATTTGCATAATTCAATGAGTAAATTTGCATTAATTTGCATAATTCAAATGAGGTTATTGCATAATTTCAAAGAATAGATTTGCATTTTGTTAACGGCGCTGCTTATCACCCAACATAAAACTAAATGCACTGCAGATATATTTTCGTGTAAATCTGTTTGTCGCTTTTTAATAACAGGAAAACGAATACAGAAATGAAATCAGCATAAAAAGCAAGGAATACTTGTCGAGAATAACGCTGACACATGGATTAACTGATTAAAGTGTTGCATAGTACAGTAAACGTTTGTCATTTGATACTGCTGTGGTTGTAAGCTCGATGGTTCCTAGGACTCGTTGGGTGTTAGTGGTGACCTTAAAATAACTGGATTGTGTAACCGGACTGACACTTGGCCGTGTGTGCAGTTGTATGTTACACATTTCGGAGTTGGCATTGAGATGGCATCCTTATTGGAGGCAGATATTGATGAAAATTCACTGCAGGCGAGTCCATGCGTAATTAGTAGAAGGAAGATCGACAAGATCCGTTTGTGAGCGTGAGAAATCGTGCGTTGTTGGGTAAAATAGGTCATAGTGGTTTCACTGTATTGATAATCGACAAATGGTGAACCGATTTCGATATCCGAGTGTTATGAGTTCTGAAGAGCTCGTCTTATTCTGACCTTCCATATGCGTCGCAAAGGCCAGGTTAGTGTCCATAAGAGAAACCAACACGAAAATATGACGTAACGTATGGTGAGAAGAAAGGTGGCCGTTAGACTCATAACTACGATCTAGATTATTCATTTGACTGCATTGTAACATTTTACGTTGATCCATTTGTCCCTGCATTAGTAGCAAGTGATGATTTGGCAGATTGATATCCTTGGACAATTGGCATGCATGATTGGCATTTCCGTCGGGAATGTGGTCTGAGTCGCTTTTGATTTGGGTGTAACAGTCACGTGCCCAGGATTCTTGGTAATGCGGACGTATTTGGCGATCAGACCAGGTGTATGTAATTCTACGCTGGTTCCTCCTTTAGCTGCTTGTTTAGCAACCTGTTTCCCAAATTTGCTCTCAGTGAAGCAGAGCATTGATTTTTAAAGGTATTCCCAAAAAGTCGAGTGTGTCCCTAATGTACTCTCTTTCCACGGCAGAACCTTTCAATGTTTGCTCGAACGACTCGGCTCTCCATTAAAACTATAACTATAGACTATGGCGGTCCCGCGGCACCATCCCTATAGACGCAGCACTTATCTTGACTTTTGCTGCAATTTCGGGATTTTGAGAAGCCTTTCCTTGTCCAGTATAGTCTGTACCTTGTTTACATGTTTCTCATACGAAAGCTTGGAGAAAATCATGTTTGGACTTTGACTCACTGTTGCTCGCCAGAAACACTGATTAAACCTGTGACATTCACCATTTGAAAGCCTACAAAACACCCTCTTGTTAGACTGCTCGATAGAAACTAATTATTTAATTCAGAGATATTGAGGCGTGATTAGAGGTCATTTCTTTTGATTATCGTGTATGTTAAATTTCCAACCAATTAAATTAATGAAAACTAACAATAACTGCAGTCAATCTGCTGTTTAGTTATAAATGTTTAGCGATATTTTTTAAAAAACACAATCTCATATAGATAGTAAAATGATCCTAATAAACAGGTTCCTGGGCAGTAGTTTGCCAAAGTAAAATAGCTTTGCGTAGTAACTACCACTGCTCAAGTTTTCGTTAACGATAGAGTTTTCTGTTTAAGGTTTTAAAGGTAAGCATTGCAGTACCCAATGTTTTTAATATCAAAAGTAGAATGAACTAAAAATGAAATCAGATACTAAACGTTAATATTTTGTGTGTTTAAAATGTCAATTAACATATTTTATTGTTTTAGTCACATCTTATGCGACTAAAATTTTCCTCCATCCTGTGCGTACGTCTGTTCCCACGTTCAACCGTAAGCAAGATAACTTTAACGCCATTGCAGAATTAATGTGTCTAAACCATAGTTTAGAAAAGCTTGTTTAAAATGTAAATAGGTTATTCTGCTATAATTGTATAAGCCTGGAAAAGTTTTAAAATATCACATGACGAGAAAGACCGAATTCGTACATTAAAAATCGGTTATTGCACTAGTGGTAATAATTTCCTGTCGTCACGGTCTCGTATGTATTGTCGTTATAATGTTAGAAATATCGCTGGGTAAGTTGACATTTATTCTAACGCATAAAGCTTAAGTTTGAAAACACTGCATCGTCTATTTGTCAAAAAACGATCGCAAGGACCACATACAAACATTTAAAACTACTTTAACTTGATTAACTCGAAATGGCGGACGTGCTTCATTACAATGTAAACGGAAATATACATAAAAACGTCTGATTTTTTTCGAATATGGAGAGCACTTCCGCTTCGTAACGTCCGCTTTTTCCCGCAAAGTTTAATCAAAGGTAAGATATTTTAACACCTTGAATTTAAATTAAAAGTAGAGGGTTGAAAGGGTCGGTCTAGTGGTGAAAAATTAAAATAGGATAAAGTAAAGTGAAAATTCAAGCGTTTCGTATTTACTGCGAACCGTATAACAGTGCAACAATGAATTACCCAAATCACAAAGCGTTTGCGTACACATATCCTTATTCTCATTTATTGACAGTGCCTCAGTAGTGTGCCAGGGGAGGCCTATATCACACGGATTTCATAAACGAAAGAGATTTTCGCTAGTTGTCAATGTTTTTTCAATGGCGTTCCTAGTAATATTTTAGTTGAGAATTTGCGTGCCCGAGATTTGAGCTTCATTGTAATGTGCTAAAATCTAATAATAAATCCATCTATCTACTGTGAATATTTTAAAAAGTACCATGCGGTAGTTAAGTTATTGTTTACAGCTCAATTACATTACGTTTTGCGTCTCCTACTGCGGTTGAAATCGTTTTCCTTTTCGGGATCAATTTGCTCCTTTCAATCTATTGCATAAGTACAATAAGGACGTATCATTTTGACTTTTAGTTGTTTTCGCGTAAATTCTGAGCAATTTCAAAGTTTTTGTAGCGGTTCTTTGTTTAACTTTGCCTCAAAACTCGCAGTTTTTCTTCCCAAAACGATACATATGATGTTCGTTTTACTAGGAATCCAATAATTACTCCTGAATTTTTCGCCCCCCCGGGTGAAAATTTCCTCTGCTTCAGCAGTGACAATGTCTAGGAAATTATGTAGATTTTCTTAGCGTTATGTTATCGATGGTTTAGGATGTCCCGTTGTTCATAATTTTTTTTCCTTAATACTGTAGATAAACATTTTACAGCCATTGGTTTGGAGAAAGAGCCATGGATGGTATGCAAAACATTTTTAAATACCTTCTCCATTGTCATATGTACAGCTGAGCAATAATTAAAATATTGTTTTTTGTCCGTCATCATTGCGTTTAAAATCGCAGTTTCAAAATACTGTAATATTTTTCTGTCTCGTACAACAGAAGGGAAACTATTTCATAAACAGTCGGATTTAGTCTTTCATTTTGGAGCATAGTGAAACTTTCCAAGTTCCCTTTGTGATGAATTGCATTGCTTGAACATATTGGAAAAAATTTCAAAAATTTAAACTTGTTGATCTGTAAGTCGCCAACAAATTTACTTAAAAACTTTGATGAATTTTCGTTTTTTATTAAAATCCCTTGAAATAATTTATGACGTCCTCAAGTTTTATTCCAACATGACTCAATACTTCACTAGATAACACTTCACGTACATAATTCCCTATACTTCTTCAGTTAGTCTCCCCAATTCTATTTTTACTTTTCGACCTGCGCAAGGATTGGATACGATAAAAGCGGCGGTACTACCGCTACTACCGGTACAAATTAAAAAATCTACATCCGCCGCTAATGCTACCGATTAAGCAAAGGTCACAAACTCTGAGCCTACAATAAATTCTGCAAAGATTTTGCCATTAACTGTTCTGGTTTACAGGATTTATTAGAGCTCTATATGTATAAAGCTTACTGCTTAACGGTGTTGATAAAAAATTTAAAAATAGTTTACCTTTAATTGCAGTTGAAATCAGTTGCATGCCGTTCTCTTAAGGAGTCATACAAAAAAGTATTCATAGTATAAGAGTAAAAGTGTTCAGATTAAAGTATGTTACATACCACGCTCGTGTATCTTTAAAATGTTTTTAAGGATTACTGTCGCCCACAAAGAACTTGCTATTAACATAAATTTAACACTCTCTATGATATCATAAGAATATTTAGGAAGTACTAAGCTTTAAATATTGGAATATTTATTGGAATATATTACTTACATCTACAAATCCGAAAGATTCCCTTTTCTCTTCACCTTTCTTCTCTTTACCTTTCTCTCTATCTTCTTTAACGTTTTTTGAATCTAGAGTTTTGGTGAAAGGATCACGTGTAAATTTGTTGCCCCTTCCTTTTTCACTATTTTAGTCACCTGAACCTGATTTTTTTGACTGATGGTAATAACCAGGATGTATATAATAATAAAAGAACAAAAACTTCACGACGAATATAGTCGCTGATGAGCAAACCTGTGCAATACTCTTGGTGTTGTGTTGTGTTTTCGTACAACCTTTAGTTTCCGTCTTTGATTTGCATCGGTAGACTTGTATTGTATATACTTTCTTCGAAGTTTTTTGTAAATTTTTTCTAAACTCAACTTTTTCTAAAAACAACGATTCCATCTTGATATAGTAACTAAACTATTAACTAAAATACACTTTCTGCTTTGATTTTATACCTAAAGCTTTAACATTGTACGCTATTCTTTTAGCTTAAGCAAATGACACAAGAGCTCTAAATGGCAAAAGCACTAAACCAACTACAATGATCAATGACTCAGAGAGACACGAATCAACAAAGGATGCCAACGTAATACACACTTTAGTTGATGTTTCTTAATACATATGACCGTTGCCTGCCTGTGACCTATGCTTGTTGAAAATTGAAAGAAATACACTCATATTTTGCACGCTGCTAGTACGGAGGTACAAAACTATTCAACACGCTTTGCTAAATACACGAACTGTATATATAAGTACCAAAACTACAAAGTAACACAACGGGCGCACACCAGTGCTTCACGAACACCGGGCTACCTGTCACTGACTATATCATGGGCCACTGGCGACCGGTCTATTCGTGGGCCACTGCACCACCAGGCATCGACCATTTCATCGGCAACCGGGCCACCGGTCACCGACCTATTCGTGAGTCACCTGCCACCGACCTAGCTTTGGGCCCCGATAAGTCGGTGGCCGATGGGCCGGTTGTCCACAGTCTGGACAAAAACCAGCGGTGGCCGGTGTAGCACTGTTGGTACAAATCTGAATCTGTCTTACGTAGACAGGTTCCGTAAATGAGTAGAACTCACCTTTGTATGTGTGACAAGAAAGTTTATTTAATCGTCTCTTCGAGGACTTGTGTTATGCATACTTGGACCATGTACACCACCATCACCTAAGGGTACATATGCGTTTTAAGATAAAAACAAAGTTACGCCTGCAGACAAGAACTGAAACGTATTATTTACCATTGTTGCGTGTACATGTTCTGTAGAAAGAAAACTCGAATTTTACCCCATGCGTAAAAATTTTCTACTGGTACTAAAAAGAACATTCTACGATTTCAAATTTTGAAGATATTGGCGACTTTCTCTTGAGAAGGTAAATCGGTCATGGCCAATTTTTTTCCAGGACCTATTTGACTGCGAAAATCTGTGATTTAATAAAAACAAAAGACGCATCTGTGTGCGTTTTGTCGAGAGGAAGCGTTTAGTGCTACAAGCAACACTTTACGGTTCCAAATTTTGAAGATACGGGCGACTTTCTCTTGAGAAGGTAAATCGGTCATGACCAATTTTTTTCCAGGACCTGTTTGACTGAAAAAATCTGTGATTGAATAAAAACGAAAGATACATCTATGTGCGTTTTGTCAAGCGGAAGCGTTTAGTGCTAAAACGAACACTCTACGACTTTAAATTTTGAAGATACAGGCGACTTTCTCTTGAGAAGGTAAATTGGTCATGACCAATTTTTTCCGGGACCTTTTTGACTGAGAAATTCTTTGAATTAATAAAAACAAACGACACATCTGTGGGCGTTTTGTCAAGAGGAAGCGTTTAGTGCTACAAACAAAACTCTACGATTTCAAATATTGAAGATACGGGCGACTTTCTCTTGAAAAAAGTAAATCGGTCATGACCAATTTTTTTCCAAGACCTAATTGACTGCGAAAATCTGTGATTTAATAAAAACAAAATACACATCTGTGTGCGTTTGGTACTAACAAGAACACTCTACGAGGTCAAGTTTCGAAGATACGGGCGCCTTTGCGTCTAATCTTTTCGGGCAGCGAACCTAAAATTTGAAATTTCAAAAGAGTAACATGGTAACATGTCCCTATAAAGATTTGAAAGCGTATAGTACGATTCCAACGGATAATTATTGCCTAGCAATAATTTTTTATTTATGACAAGTGTTTTTTAGTTTGTCTGAACGGGGGAGTATGACAGTTTTATTTTTTCAGTATATTTATTCTTTTGACATTTAGCCATGTTAATTTTTTATTTCAAAAAAAAATTTTGTTCAAATTTTTAAATCGAAATTTTAACATGAAAAATTGATTTTTTCGAAAAAAGCAAAAAAAAGTCTTTCTAGAGAATTCGATTGTGTAGACATTACAAAAAAATTATGGTCCTACCTCTTAGAACCTTTGAGTTACGCGCGACTTTCCAAAGCATGTTTTTTCCATATATTTGCCCTGCCCCTTTACCCCGGGGGGGGAATGGAAAAAAGCCGTCGTTAAAGTTGCTCAGTTTTTTGTGGCAAATAACATAGATCATAAATTTTTGGATTCCCAGAAAAAAATGTTCTGGCTTACTGCGTTGAGAAATAGCTGCTGTATTTTACTTTACAAAAAATACAGCAAAGGTTATGCTTTTAAGACTCCACACTTGTGACTCCACACGCGTTAGCAAATTCAAAATGGCAAACATTACCCATTTCCAAATTATCCAATGTTATCCTGGGTTGTTGAGCAGTTAAATAGTATTACGTATGCTTAAACCTCATTCTACATCTACGGTGGTTTCAATATTGTATTTATAGAGTGACAATAGGATCCCAACTTGTCTCAACTTGTTTTGGTCTACCGATGTTGAGGTTGTTTGCAACTGTTGGCCTGCATTGTATTATAAAACGACTGATTTGTGAGACACTGTATGGTAAATTACCAGTGATAATGTGATTTTTCTCCACTTCAAAGAGCTACGAATACACCTATTTTTAAAAATTACCTTGCTCTTGTTGCACTTCCAAAACCCATTTTAATATAAGCATAAAGCATGTAAGTTTTCTATGAACATAGATATTTATATCACACATCATCTTGTTATTGTATTCTTAAAAAAGGGCTAGGATCCGTGCTTGTGGCAGCAGAAGCATCGATTTTAAGTATTTTTGATATTTCGGTAATTTGAAAGAAGTCAGGACTCTTTGCAACCACATACTCTAATTTAGCTAGTAGTTCATGTCCCAAAACAGTGCTATACGTTTTGAGAAATATTTTTACACGTGTTACTGCTTCTGTCAATTAAAATTGAAATGTACACAGTGGATGACTACTGTCGTAG
>JAHZNB010004807.1:0-14771 GCA_027744295.1 Callyntrura guangdongensis
AACACGTTTCTGAAAGCAATGTCGTTCTCAGCATCACTAAAAAATGTATCGTTATAGTTAACTTCTCCTGTCATCATTGATAGCATTTTGGCAAAACCCAATCCCCATGAGGGCACAAAAGCTGCTTTCTGTGAATAATAACAATCAGAGATGTAAATGTGCATTAATAAACTCAAATAATGGTAGTGTTTAACGTGCAGGTGTTTACCATTGGTAGAAGTAGATGAAATGTAGCAAGGAAGGCGGTAAACAAAGGAAGGAATGCTAGCAAAAATGTAGCCACTCTTGAAAATCCGAATACAAACATTTCAATATGCACTCCCAGCATTCGCGTTTTCCCCAACTCTACTTGAATGAGAAGTAATGAAGCAAACATTCCGAACTGCGATATAAACCAAAATATGTTAGTTATTGATATAACACTGTTACTAAATGATCTTGCAAATGTACGATACGTTACCACTAAAATGTAGTTACTAAATAACAATAATGAAAACTTACTAGTTGTAAAAATTATGTTTTTAATGTAGTAGCTTACCACGTAAATAGACGGCAACAGGACATTCCACATGAAAAAATTGTCCTGCAAAAAACTTCTTGAGCCCTCCTTGTTGATTGCGGCCAATCTAATATGTATATTTACCAGCCACACAATAAAAACTGCGAAGTTGACCCACCACTGGCCCATATTTCCTAGCTGCAAAGCATAATATATTTTATCCTCGCAGCTGAAGAACTCCACGCATTCTTTAACAATTGATGAAATGTAGAGCAGTAGGACGAAGTAGAAGACCCAAGAAAAGAAAAATTCCGTTGGAGAAGGCCCATGAAACATTTTAAAGGGCTGGCAAATTTCAGTTAAATTAGTGTCTCGAGATGTTTTCACAATGTTTGTACTGTCGAGAATGTGAGTGTTGCAAAAAATGTAGACGAAACTAACTAGTGACCAAAATATCTGAAAATATGAAAAATTAGGTAATAATTCGGGTTAAATTTAGATTAGATAGACTGCGTAGAGGTGGTCTGAAAAAATGAGACAGTCAACGGTCACTGCACTGCATTATTGGTGACAAGCAAGGCAATAAATATTTAGCCAGAGAAACGTCCCAAAGTCTGTTTACGGCTACTAGCAATGAGTAAAATGTGTGCATATATACTTATACACTCTCTATAAGAATCTTGAAGAAAGACGTATCTGTAGTTGTTCTGGCATATTTGGAGCCCCTCCAAAAGGTTCTGGAAATTCTACCATGTATTAGATTGATGCCTGATAGTTAGTCTATAAAATCTAATACGGGTTAAACTTTCATAGCACAATTCGAATTTTACTAGCTTATGCCATCATATGCTTATGAGTCATGTGGGCTTGAGCATTTAGCCCAGCCCCACGTTGGAGCTAGTATGACCCTTTCATTTTAACATTACATGAAAGGGATCATACATTATATTACAGGATATGATTGGCCCCTTTTGACCCCTGGTGCCGCAGCCACTGGTGCAACCCGTTTGCTCTTTAACTCTATTTTTCTGATTCTGATTGGATTTCTGATCTGATTTTGCAGTGGAAATTATTGGGTTTGGTTACGAGACAATAAACGGCTTGCATGTATAATATGGTATTATTGCTGCGTTATTTTTACGTTCAATGTACTAATGTTATTTATTTGTATGCAAAAGTGGCTGGGATTTGCCTTTCTAGATTATTGAAAGAAGAAATTAAAAAACGTACGTGATAAAGCATAGACAAGTAAAGCATCACCGTAAACTTTTCCTCCTTAAAGTGAAGAAACACACGAACCAAGGGGTGTTCCAGAATGACATCTTTTGAAGCTGTTTTCTTTTTCAGTATCATGGTCAAGTTATGAGTTTGATTTAAACGCCTGCTCTTCATATTCGCATCATTTTCCTTGTTTGCATTATCCACCTCTTTATTTGTCTTGACGTAAGGACCTGTAACTGGACTAGAAAAAATAGCGAATTGAATACAAATTTAACTTACAAGTTTTACGCAAGTTGTAAGTTTACAGAAACAACGGCTAGACTTACTCAAAATTCCACTCAAATTCCCATACAGAGGGGTTGTCGTCGTCATTCCCTTTGTTAGCAGTCACGGCTCCGTTGTAAATGGCAACTAGGGCATCGTTATATAGGTCCTCCGTGGATTCAAACCCGTTTGGTTTCAAAGTCTTAATATCAGCGCCGTTTTCCAGAAGAACCTTTACTAATCGTTTGTTCATATTTTCTGTCGCAATTTGTAGGGAGGATTTTCCTTGACAATTTATTCTGTTAACAAAGTCGACAATTTCCATGGTGGACAGCTGGTGGCCTTGACATGCTCTCAATATTGTTTCCACTCTTTTTACCGCTGTTTCTCTGTTTCCTGTAGACACAACAATGCGGCATCAGCAAATAATTACCTTGCAACTAGTTTTTATTATATAGTGCGTTTACAAAAGAAAAATGACTTTCGGTATCCTAATTTTGAACAAATTAACTAAAACGGATGCATTTAAAAGTTAAAGTCAAACAAGTGTTCCATTTTATTGATACAAGGTTTGCAAATGATAACGATTACTGTGTTTATGTTGTAAGTAAAGCGTGGATTGTATTAAAAGCCATAACATTCAAATTAAAAAAGGCAAAGTCAACATGTACACTTAATTCTTACCCTGAGTACATGCATAATGTAATAAGGTACAGCGGTCGTCTTCATTGGTACTCGTAAGTTCATCACGATATATTGAATCCAGATTTTTTATACGAGTCAGTATTTTATCCCAAAGTCCTTTATTATCATCTTCTTGAAGCTTAGCTAATTCATAAAGGTAACTTCTTGGTTTATTCACAAAGACTCGTTCCATGGTTATATTGTATTCTCTCCTTTATTTAAATAAAAGTTTAAAATACTTTTTATGACATTCGCCAAGCAGACCTAACAGATTGGTCAACTGGTTCACAGGAGAAAAAATTTTAAAAGTGAAATTGTGAATGATCATTTGTAGGTTTGTCTCAATGTACGATGTAGGTGCTTTGAGCACTACACTGCTGATAACAACCAATCAGTTGTACATGACATGTCGTATAGATTGCATGAATTTCAAGCTGGACAAATTAGTAATTGACTTAATAATCAACCTGCTGTTAAATGAATATCAAAGATCCGGTTTGTAAATCCAACTTGTACCATTGCACTCTGCTCATAAAATCCGATTTAAATTTATAGAAACATTACACCGTTTTTATTTGAGGTGTCCTTGCTTTTTTAATTTAGCATCATGTGTTCAGCTCCTTTACTCGCTGATCCTTTAAGAGTTTAAAAACAAATAGGGCATTTTCAAGGATGTACAAATTTTGGAAGTCTCCTGAGGGAGTTAAAAATGAGTTATTGTACTCTACTAAGAACAAAACTACTAAACAGTAGTTAGACATTGACATCCTATGGCGAATACTTGAAGCAACCAATATGTTTCACTTTGCCCATATTTGCACATTGAAGTCCCTGTGTGCCAATATGTGCACAAAGCCATTTCGAGTCAGTGCCATTGGTAAAACGGTCGGTTACCACAAATCCACACTTTCAATAGTAAATAATTGTGTCAAACAATTGTAAAATGGCGAAGGAATTTTTACTGTCCTGCTGGTACGTTGTTAGCTTTACAAAAATTCTTTTGTTTGGTATTGAGAATATTCAAGGCTTCGAGTATTTCCGTATGAACCAAATATTTGGTGTAAAAAATGAGTCCCGTTAGCAAAGTATAAATCATTTTTCAACTTTAGATATTGAAACATATACTTCTCATAGTGTAACACCTGTGGTATAAGATCGTTCGGACTTTAACACAGTTTTGATATAGATATTGCGCTTGCTTCAATGAAAAGTAATCATATTAATCTAAGAAATACCAGGTGGTTAAGTGTACTTTTGGGCCTAAACTCGGAGTTGGTAAAAAATGATTTCAATGCAGTGGGGTCGACCTGTTGAACAATTTATCCCATATATGAAAAAAATAGGAATGATTTAAAGAAAAACATATTACTAAATTAAACGTAGAACAGTGTGATAACGTTTGTGGCTAAAATTGTAATCACTGTTTAATATTTTTAACTGTTTCTAATTCAGACGAAAATTATTTGCCGACTTTGTAGTGGCGTTGTCCCGTTTTTTTGTTTTGATTGGATTTGATATTAGCACATTGACATTTCAAGTTTTCGTATGGCCAGTTTTGGCTACAACTAAACACCTATTACAATAACAAATTTTCAAATAGTATGTGAACGAACAGTTGGATTGAGATGATATCCTAGATATGTATGTTTATCGATTTGTCAACCTGCTTATATACCATTACTCCACCAGTGAATTTGGGTAATGAATATTTAATACATAATTTAATCTAATTTAAACCATGTCAATTTTTATTAGTTGATCAAACCACATAAAACGGTGTGCGCAATTTAAAAACTATAGATACTTTCCGAATGGATCCACTCATTGTCAGTACTTATGAGTGCATGCAGCCGGCATGAATATATAAAATGATCAGGTAGCTTAAAGTGTAAAAAACATTGAAGACACTCTCCCATTTGAAGGTAGGCGCACAATTTGTTTGCATGACGGTTTTAGATACTTGAAAATGCCGGCCACTTTATTACTTTCTTTAAAATAATTCTATACAATAAGTAGCTGAATGTATACTGGTCTTCACAGCTAGTCAGTGCCCTATATATATAAATATATGTAGTACATTGCACAGGGTCGGTATAAAAAAATTGATCCAAGAAATACACGTATTTGTGTTTGCCACATAAAAGCATGACAACCGTATATTCCCTCTGCTATCGATCAAAATCAAAACGCTAGTCTTGGAGAAGAAGATTACCATTGTTAAAATGGCGGTCTTATCTCTACTTCTACCTTCCATTTTAAGTTTATAATTATTTAATGATGGTTGAATAATCTCATTTAAATAATGGCTTTACTTTCTCGGTATTCCGCTACGAAGTATATTCCAAATGTTGTACTATTTAGCGCAGTGTTAGTACGTTATGGTGGTAAAAACGAGCTTTGGGAACAACAAGCACTTGGTATGGTAAACTGTAGTCGTATGAAAAACTAATATCATGTCTTGAATATTAAAAATTGTCTTTACATTGTAGAGTGGGGTATTACATCGTAGTTAAAGCAACATCATACCTCCCATTACTGTAATGTTCGACATACTTAAAACTGATAAATATTTTTGCTCATAATTTACATTAATTATGTTGGCGTTCATTTGGTTTACCCTGACAAAATATATTGCGTGGAGACCAGATTGTATATACGTCTCTTTGTCACATGTGCCTGAGTGGTCTTTAATAAAGTTAATAATAATCATAACTGTCAAAGTTGTCTGATTATTTTGGATAACAGCTTAAAAATGTACCTTGTACATCAATAATCAGAACTTTGTCAATGATCCCATTAGGGTAATTATTAGTTTTCCCACAGATTATTCTCCCATTCAATAAACAGTCTATAACATTCCGTTTCTTGACTTAATTCTTGCGACTCGTTTCTGACCTGCATATTAAAGGCTTCCATTCTGGTTTCATTGATTGGACACATGCGACTTATGTATATGTAATGTTATAAGAAATACGTTGATCGTCGCTGTGGTGTTGTCCGCCGTCCATGATGGCCATAAATGTTTGATTACTATATTAGACGGAAGCATGCTGAAGATACATACATAACTGAAACAAACCCTTTTATTACGGTGCTCTCCGTGCTTCAATGTCACCGTTTCATTTCTTCCATTTTTTATTTTCATGCGCAGTTGGGTATCAGTATCTATCACAGTGGCGAAATTAAAATTACCGAAGTATCATTGTAAGTACCAGTAGGTAGAGGTACTTCTCGTAGTACTGAAAAACATTTTCTGAAATACTGCTACTGCTGCTGGTACTATTAGAATTGCCGAGTACCTACAACTTATGAAACAACTACTGAAAAATATAAAAAAAGAAGCAAGTATTATGCTCCGCACCAGCTTTATGTGCCTCGGGAATCTATGCATTGTTTATGTAAACGCCACTCACTCCCGGTAGCCGTGGGCCCATTTTAAGTCTCAACTGCAATTGTAAAATACTGTAGTATCAGTATCAGTACTCTTTTCGGTACTGATACCGATACTGGAAAATGCCTGTGGGAATGCTGACACTGCTAAATTATACTTAAAAATTGTTTTTTCCCAGGATCCACAGGAGTTCAATTGGTCTACTAATTTTAATGGCCAACAATTTTAACTCAAGATCCTGATGACGTGTCAATATTTTAGAATAATGAATATGAAATTGTTGCCAAATTTATATTGATAGTTTTATCGTCAATCAGTCCACTACAACGTGGCGCCAATTTGATTAGCGTATAAAGAATGTGAATATGTAAATTCACTCATGCGAGTTCAACGACAGACCGCTACCAGATTTGTTTACCTTTCTTATATAAAAATACTCCTCTTTTTCTTACACTCTTTGTTGTATTTCATAGCATATTACGTCTGGTAATCCTTTCATAAGTAATAAAAATACTCATTACATGCATGAAAACAATAAGTATTAAAAGACGATGTTATTGTGTACTTGTCACTGACAGATACACTCGTATTATGTCAGGGAATAATATGGCAAATCAAATCATTACATCGCGATCCCGACCAAATGAGCTAAGCTAAACCCATCAGCTGTGGCAAAAAATTAAATTAAGGTGGATAATATTTGCTGTATACACCAGTTTATCTGGTGTGTACAGTAGATTTGCACAAGCAATTGTCTTAAGGAAATTTAAAAAAATAGGAAATTCTCCTTTTGGGACGAGATACTTTTGGGTATTTCGTATATCTATACCATAATGAATCCCATCATGCACAAGATGCAACTTTGAAATGAAGATTTAAAAAACATGTTACTAAACGAGCAGCTAAAATAAAGTATTGTAAACTGTAGTGTAGGCCCATGTATCGTAGTGTAGTATTGGCTTTAAAGTCAGCCAATTTAGTAATGTTGTGAATAATGTGTTGTGAAATGTGTTGTGTTGGGAAATATTGACTGCCTTGGGCCTTTACTTGAACACTTTGTGCTTCCCTCAAAATATGAATGGGACATGGAAATAATACTTTCGCAGCTCCTGTTTCGATTTTGTTGCATGTACCTTGTAGTCATGGAAAGAGTCAGAGTGCTAATGTTTTAGTACATCATTTTGGTTGTATTTATAGATAGATTTTGTAAAATTATTAAGCATGTTTTTGTCAAAGAGAAGTCATTTAAAGTTTTTCGATTGCACTATACCTACATTCGCATAACATTTCAAGCTATGGAAAAAGGAATCAACCAATTGGCTTACCTGGTTTTGTATGTGGTGTTCTGGATGATGGTGACTAGTATGTGGCTGGTTATAAAAACGTCGCCGGAATCCGTATCTTTGCCCATGTATCTAATGGCTGTAGGTATTATGCTTGCGTTAGGCACTCTGATATTGACACCTCTACCACTGCTTTGCGATTCCTTGGATATGGCTGTCAAGTGTGTAGCTTATCATAAACTTCGAGCCGAAATTTTGTTATCTAAAAGAAACTCGAGGGAGTATAAAATTCACCAGTTGCATTTGCTAGCAGTGCAACCAATTAGGTTTCAGTACGGTCAATTTTGCCAATTGGATAAAGACTTTGCCGTAGATTACGTTTGGGATATAATTATAAGATCAATAGATACAGTATTGTTAATTTAGGTCTTCTTCATGAGCAAAAACTGCCATTTATAATACCTCCAAATTTAGATGGCGATGTTGATGCTTGTCTGAAAAATGTCAGAAAGGCAAAGGTAAATAGGGTAAGACAGAATTAAAAATTGACCTAATCTCATTTTTATTTAATTACATTAGTAATGTATATGGCTAATTATTGATGGTCAATTGTCTAGTTAAAAAGCAAACTGCATACACCTCTTATTTTGTATCCCACCCGACTACTGCGGAAAATACTACCGCATTAGTGTAAAAAAATTTAAGATAAGGTACATTTATTCTAGATTCTTTAGCAACTTTAAGAAACTGGTCTATTATATACTTAATTAGTGCTAATAAGTGTTACTAATTTTACTATTATAGCTTTTATACTAATGTCATACCTTTTTACGACATAAAAATTTATTATGGGCAACAAGTATATGCTTTAATAATCAATTAAATGCTTTAGTACTAACACTCACAAAGTTGACAATGTATTAGTATGGTTCCTTGTATCGATTTTGATTAACTTATGTATATATATACATGAGAAGAAATTCGGGAAACCCAATATATTTAATATTCATGTGAGCTTTGAAAGAAGAAGAGTTTAAATGAGTTTTGTAAATTTTATTTTTTGCAACTTATACTTCTGCAAGGAAGTCTCATATTTCTTGTTAATATTTTTGCAAGAACGTCATAACTCATGAATCGCACACCTCAAAATATCAATTTAAAAAGGCTTCCTATGTACAATTTTTTTTATCATCAACGAAAGGTTGAATGCTGTGAAACAAATTATGACTTATAAAGTGGTAGTAGTAATATGTTAATTGCTTTAACGAGTCCGGCGGGTTTTAAGTCGAATAACGGTTTTTACGGACCCGAAGCCATAATTGGATGACTTGCACTACGCCACTACGCCGAAACATTCGTTGGGAAAATGGTGAGTGCACGCATTTTTGCTTATGATGTTGTGGTGGTAATGCCTTGCAAATGCGCTTTGACATATTTTGTTAGACTGTTGCTGCCAAATTTTTTCTCTTTCTTTATTCTATTAAAAATAACCTGGGCCTTTTATCCTTTCCCTTGCTTCTACTTATTAAACAATTCCAATAGCATCTCATCATTCTCATCTGGTGTTACAAAAGGTTTGGTACAAAGTAGAGGTACTAAGGTAACCTCCTGAACTGCCGCAGCGGAACCATTGCGTTATCTTCATACCTCATTGACGATTGTCCCGCTACAACTACATCCATTTTATTTTCAACAGCTTTAGCACCTCCAACGTCGCCAAACTCGTCTTCGTTGCATTCGGCAATTACATAGACTGGCATACGGGTCACAATTCTAATTTTGGAGGTGATTGGCGGAGGTGTTTTGTCCTCTATGGAATTTTATATATATTTTCAGTTGTGTTTTCCAAAAAACTACCAAAATCATGGTATTAACTTCTCCTTAAAATCTTCCCATATATTCATCAAGTTAAGTGGAAGCCGTATCATTGTAAATAAAGCTTAGATAATAGGCTTTGGTTTAAAACTAGAATCTTTTGTTCGGATATTTACGCGCGAAATCTAGCGCAAATAGAAGAGTCGGCAAATAAAGTGTAGGCACCCTGTAATACCTTAAATAAAACAAGTATGTAACCTTTTGATTGATAAGAAAATTTTTTGCGTCCGGAGACAACATGGTTCCCATAATTACTAGATAGAGTCGTAGAGGTAATCATCCCATTTGCTTATATACATATATAGTACATATTTATACATTCCCATAAATACCAATGCAAAAAACTGTCTTTATCTTGGCTTAGAAGTTAATAAAAATTGATTCTTGCCAAGAGGAATATGAGATTACGGTAAATGGTTAAGTGTGTCTGTCTACTGATACCCCCAATCCCCTGGGATAATATATGATGCCACTCTCGTCCCGAGGAATAGTAAAATGGCGCCGTAAGAGAGAATGTTTCTGCACGAAAGATAACACACGTCTGGTCCAGTTGGTTGTTTGTTGTACACTGGCTAACCACCAGCGTACTCTACTTTATTTTATATACTAACACTACGTACATGAAGTCAATATAGGTTTCTTAACCTAATACACGAAGTATTACCATTGTGTTGTGCGCATTCCCGCACATAAATATACCTTTCAACGTAGAACTTGTACACATGCGTGTACGTACCTGCCATAAGATTTTACATTTTATGGGTAATCAGTGCACAAGAATTAAATGAATTTACATTGAAAATATTTAGTGATTATGAAGAAACTTCTTCAAAGGAACTAGAAGTAAATTAATAAAGTGCAAAAATGTTAGTTACATCTCTTCGGAGACATCTATTGAATATGAACACATTTGGAACACTTTTATTACTAAAGTTACCAGTTACTTTGCCGCAATTTTTAGAAAACAAACAACGGTAATTGAAAACGCAAAAAGACTCAATTAATTATCCAATAATATCGTTGACCTCTTTAAAGTTATATTTGTTGTCCAGACATCCAATAACCAATTTCAACGTAATACTCAATTTACTTCCTGGAATTGTGCTTTAAATAAATAAAAATCTAAGACGAAATAACATTAAAAATTAGAATGAATTGTAAAATAACTCCTACAAGATATAAGGCTTTCCTTGCTTTTTTATTACGCAGATGAAAGATATTTTTTTCGCAGTTTTAGGCAAATTGTCTGGTTGTCCAAGAGTCATCACTCTACAGACAGAACGCTTCAACCGATTTTGCTCAAATTTGGCACACAGGAACCTTAGGGTATCGGCAGCTACAGGGTACAATTTCAGCAAATTTGGTCCACCTCCGGTGGTCATTCTAGGCTCAAAAATTAAACTTCTCCTAAATTAGCTCAAATTTTGTATAGCGATACCAGGTCAACAGACAAGCCAACATATAAAGTATTTATCAATTTAATCAGCATGTATCAACAAAAATAATTTCATCTGCGTCTCTATAGCTGCGATATTAGCCTTTGTTATGTATGAGTGTATGTACGTTGCTGCGAAGTACTCCGTGGTACTCTAAATTGAAAAAAAAACTTCAAAACAAACTTGAGAGTGATCTATCGTCAACAACTTACCTTGTAACAATAATTCCTAGAAATAAAGATTTGTGTTGTTTGTAATTACATAAATATTCTTTAAGACTTTTGCTTTATGTTACATTGTTTCTCAGCACGGTAAAGAATGAAAGTCATGATGAAAGGCCTATCAATATTAGTGGAGAGTCAAAACGTCTATGTGAACATTAGTCAAGCTATTTACTTGGAAACTCATAATGCCAAATCCTGTTCCAATTTTACAAGAAAATAAATTTTTCATGCATTTAAATAGGTTATTATGATTTTGGCAATTAAATTTACAATTGGTTTTTTGGTTTGAAAACAAGTTAATTTGACGTAGGCACATTTGATTTTTTAGGCACCACATCGTCGAAAATATTTTATGTAAGATTATCCTTAGTCGTGTTAACAGTTATACAGTAGCCAATGTTTTAACTGCCGCTGTTGCGTTAACAAATCAAATTACAAAAATTCAGGAGACCCCACACAAGTCAATGTTAAATTAAAAAGCAGTCAATTACATTACGCCCTTTAACTTACCGTTGTGTGTGCATCGCATAGCTTTTTAAAACAGTATTTAAAGCTTTTCTAATGGCACAGTTTCTCTGGTGGTTTTAAAGTTTTGTACTGTGAAGAAAAACGGGTGAAGACGCATTTGTGGTGACAGATTTTAAAATATTATTACCAAACTATTGTAGATTAGAACCAACTCGTACAGTGTATATAAACTAGTTAAATAATGCAACGTATTTTAAAACACCTTTTAAGAAAACATTAGTCAAATCAAATAATATGTTTATGACAAAAAACCGTGATTAACTAAACGCTCATTTACATATACATTCGCATATACTTAAACTTTAAATTTATCAATATGGTTCTAAATACTTTAGAAAAGCAGGCATTTTTAGTGCATCGTTTCGTATTTTTTTTACGTTCCGTGGTGCCTTCCGTTCCGGTGGAATAAAGAATTCACTAAGTTGTCCCTAGTTCCTCAAAAATGGAAATTGGTTCCTTTTTGTGCTGTAATCTTCCTTATACTTGTGTATACTATTGGCAACATAAGTGTCATAATATGGAGAGGCTTAATCAGTCCTGTGCCGGAATTTAATGGAGCTCATTGCATGATTCTTGGTTTCTATATCCTTTACGACTTGTTGGTTTTGGGTTTGGTGAAACTCGTCACCGATTCAGCCGTTTGCTTGGCTCTTACAAAAGTCGTGGTAGTTGGTCATGTAATACTAAACGGTAAGGATACTTATTTTCGCGGTTTCATGTAATTAAAGCTTGAATGGAGTCCCATTATTTTATTTTTGAAATGCAAAGAGGTGTGATGAGGACAAATATTTCTTTTTTGATAACATTCTCACGTCCACTTAAACTGAACTTAATCTTCTGAATATTTTTATTTAAATTACACACGTTTTTTCTATGTAATTTTTTATCTGTATAGAAAATGTCAACAGCAACAACAACTTTAGGAAAACTTTACGATTTCTTCCTGTACCGGTTACTGCTGTATTGCCATTATTTATAGCAGTTGGTGCTGTTATGGCAAATTTGGATTGCGCCGGCCATTTACTTGACTACTTTGTTCTACCCTCAAAATATGAATGGACAATTGAAATAATACTTTTCCAGCTTCTGTTTCGATATTGTTACATGTACATTGTAGCCATGGAAGGATTAAGGGTTTTAATGTTTTGGTACATTGTTCTGGTTGTTCTTATTGACAGATTTTGCGAAATAATGAAGCATCTTCTTGTCCGAGAAAAGTCTTTTAATTCGTTTCGACTGTACAACGCGTACATACTCATTATTTTTGAATCCTGCCACAAAACTCTAAATCAATTAACTTACCTAGTTTTTTATGTCTTGTTCTGGCTAACAGTTGCCTGTATCTGGATGGTGTTCAAAACATCGCCAGAATCGGTATCGCTACCAATGTACCTATTGTTTGTAGGTGCATTGGTTGCCTTGGTTGGAGTTATCGGAACTGTTGTGCCAGTACTCTGTGGTGCTCTGGAGATGGCTGTCCAGTGTGTAGCTTATCATAAAAAACGAGCGACGCTATTGTACTTCAAGAGAAGGTCAAGGAAATATAAAATTTACCAACTCGAATTGCTAGCGGTACAACCAGTTCGTGCATATTATGGTCAGATTTGCTGCTTGGATAAGAACTTTGCGTTAGATTATTTTTGGAACATTATAACTCGTTCGATAGATGCAATACTAGTAAGTTAGTTGTACTACTAGAAATATAACCCGAGGTTTAGATAAAAATTTATAATTAAACGAGAGCCCTAACGGGTTTTACAAATGGAACCCTGTACACAGAAATTACTCATTACTTCAAAATATAATATATCATCGTTTGTACTTTAGCATGACCAACGCTTATAATTAAAATTACTACTTATTAAAAATTTAGTACACTGTACCCTTACCCTTTCTTCCAACCTATTGCCTAACCCCAATTCCACACCCAAACCCCTTCAACCCTTCCCTGCGGCCATTACTATTTGTACTTAATATATCTGTCCAGCAGTGCTAGACGCCGTTCCGTCAATGCCACTTGTCTTGAATGTTTAAAACCCAGCTATGAAAAATCTAGCTCGAATCGCGATGACTATAAACGCAAGCATCAGATTGTTTAGTACTCTTTTGGTAAAGATCATTCAAACTCCGGCATTGCATAAACCATCTTATGCAGGTAATGGATATCTAATTCATTTATGTTTAATTTATTCAATTTTAGTTGTTAATTTATTTTATTATTTACTTTACAACTATAGCTATAGATTATTATAGCGAATAGTATGTTCTAAATAGGTAATTACTAATAAGTAATGTAAAGTGAAGTTCAAACGTAGTTATGTACTCAATAATTTACCCATTCATTTCGTGAGAAAAATCAAAACAATAATTTAAACAGCTGTAAAAATATGTATATTACAATAATCAATTCCGATTATGTATTGATGTACTTAATATATTTGTGAAGTGCTTTATGGGCATTTGCCCGAAAAAGCAGTCAATAAATCATTCATTCATTCATAAACCATCTTCAACAAATCTTACTCCACCTCCAACAATTCGTATCCACCTCAACAATTCGTAGTCCGCCTCCAACAATTCGTGGTTCACCTCCCTCAAAGCTTAGTTGACCTTCAACAATTCTTAGTCCACCTCCAACAATGCTTAGTCCACCTCCAACAATGCTTCGTCTAGCTCCAACAATGTTTAGTCCACGTCCAGCAATACTTAGTCCACCTTCAACAATGCTCACAAGGTATACTTTTACGGTGGGTAAAGCCCTGAGAGTAATGACAATATAGTTCTAAATCAGTTTTTATACTGATCACGAATCTAAATTCATTTTTCTGTAAAACGAATATGGTCAAAAGTTACGAAGGAAAATATGTTTTGCGATTGAACAGTAAGACAAAGGTTCCATTCATTAGTTTGAGGAGATTCCTTGAGGAAAAGGTTACCGTTCGACCCTTATAATTATCTTTTCAAAAAATGATTAAAAGGTAAATTTTTTCATTGCAACGAAACCAACCTTTATAAAGTACAACTTTAATACAATGAGGAATAACCCTTCCTACAGGAAACTATCGTTTTAGTCAACATTCACTGATTGTTGTACGTGGTGCACCATTGTTTACATTGTTAAACCTTCACTAAACTACTGTTACATCCCTTGGTGTAACAATTGTAATCAATTTAAATTATTGCTAATTTTAAAATTAATTTACGATTTTAGGATGATTAGTTCACGTTTTCTCAAATTTTACAAACTGCAGCTTCATACGCTGCAGTCCCTGTCCTGAGTATTTGTATGTTAATCACTTTTATTGAATAAAGCTCAGCGCTGTTGGTCATCACAAGATGAAATTTATGTCGTTTGAACAAACAGAA
>JAHZNB010004808.1:0-12082 GCA_027744295.1 Callyntrura guangdongensis
CAATTCATGGCAAGACCCTAGAAGCGGTTTCCAGAAGAATGTGTCTCATCCGTGCATCCTAACGAGTACAACAATGAGTTTTTTTGGTAAACAAAAAACTAGAAACGTGCAAATAAAATAAATAAATTCAAAATTTGCTCCAACTTTGAAACAAACATTTTTTTAATTACTTGATACTTTTTAATAAAATACACTGCAAACACGGATGAATGACTTGGCATAGATATATGCAATACACACTAACACATGAACAACACTAGACATTTCCTGAAAATTGCTGGGATAATAGGATGGGACGCGATGTGTTTATTAAGTGTATAATATTACTAACACATAGGTTGTAAGTTAATGACGTTTTTTTTAATAACACAACGTTTAAAACTTGTTAAAATCAGGTTGTAGTTTGTTCCTGTACCAGTAGTATTAGCATTACCATTACCCACACAAAATACAGTAGTAATACTTCCACAGCTCATTTCCCGTTGTAAGTTTCATTTCGCCCCAAAAATAGTAATTTTCGCAGGGATCTACTAAATACACGGTTATATTTATGATTTTATTTATATATACTACATACATTGACATTAATAGATTTATTATGTATCTGTTACACACCAAATAATCTACATAGTCTATAGATGATGATCACTCTGTACTCTGCAAATTCTAAATTAATTTAGTGTTTAAATTATATTTTTATTAATTAAATTAATTTAGCTACATAAATGCTATTATGCTATAATTTGGCTATCTACAATACCAGTGTATACTACTAACTCATCACCAGTTTATATTTGGTACTATGTACATATATATATTCTTCTTTAAAATATTAATATGCTACCATACTTTATCTATAATTTACATATACATTAAAATTACATTGTATTTACATACATTGCCGAGCCGCTATCCATCCCACATTCAAACAGTTTATAAAATTACTTCACAAAATTCGTCTTCACTACCATCAAACGCTTCTAAAATACATCGTTTACACTTTAAAACATCTACATCGTCTAGCATTATTACATTACATACAACCTCGACTTCTTGTCGGACACAAAATCACGCCTGCATTTACACATTACAAGGTTCACATAAAAGCAAAATAGTCGTTGCGTAAAGGTAATGAAACAACACCATTATTACGAAATTTATACATAAGTTGGTGTTCAACAGTAGAGAAAATTTAACAGCATAAATCTTGATGAAGACAGGCAGTCTGTATTCCACCTCTGACGTATTAATCTTAAAAAGAGCTCTTATAGAAGAAGTTTCCCTCAAATTATTTATGCATTAAAATGCTTGCCTAATTCCTAATGAATATCAAGAAGCATGCATTATCGTAATATGTAAGATGAGTACTAAATAATACCTATATATATTGCTGTAGCTATTCAATATATGTACATACTAAGAATAATTCATGAAGACAAATGTCGACATACGGTATGTTATACTTGTACATTAGTGCAGAGTTTATGATAAACAATACTAATAGAAAGTGTAAATACATATCCTTTAAAATTTAGTATTCATTCATTCAATGCAAAAATTACTTTCATTAATCTAGACACACATTTTTTTACTTTCCCTGGCACAATACTACTATACGGTGTACGCCTACATTTTATTATCCTTTTGTATGTGCAAATCTCTATAATTCGGAATTACGTTTCTATACTTTGCATCTGTCTCCCCCAGGTTTGGTATGATTGATATGGTCGAGTACATTACATAAAAAGGTAGATTAAAGAAATACTTTTTATCCATCATGAATGTATTCTGACATAAAATATTCACAAAATCATAATATTTCGTATTTTGGTCCACCCTGAAACTAAATGAAAAAGTTCATTTGGTGCATGAACAGATACTGTGTGTGGTATTGCAGCACATACTTGGATCAGAAATATCTTTACGACTATACCTTTATAAATACATATCATGTACACGTGCTCATAAAATGTGTGCAAAGGATTCAATGGAATGCTGGTTTGAGTCTTAGATAACTGTACTATCATGCCCTGGTTGTGTCGCTGGGGGAAGTAAATGTTGGTTGTTAGCTGCCGGATGATGATTATTAGTGGACGCACTGTGTACCCTTCCACTCCGTCTCCTGACAAGCTTAATCAGTCTGTTGAGATATCCACCGGACTCGTGCTCCCCGTTTCCGCCTCCCGCTCTCGCGTTGTTGCCAGTCCGGCCCCCTTTGGGGGAAGAAGCATGACTACCACTGACTACAGCCGGAGCTGTGTGTCGCTTTTTTAAAAGCATGTCCTTCCGCTTTTTAGCTTCCATCAGAGAGTTAATTAAACGAAGACTTACCACCGTCAGCATGATGCAAGGGATTATCTTAATCACCACACTGAAATTCATAACCAAGGAACAGAAAAAGCAGCTTAGTTAGTATCGTGGTGAAATCAATACATTGTACACAGTTACGCTCTGGTGGTACTATTTACACCTCCCGAACACCAACATGTGATAATATCTCATGATGAGATCATGATTATGTCCTCATGCGTGTATCATTTGCAAAGCTAATGAACCGTTTCTTTTGTCAGCAGAAAATGTTCCAATTCTCGACTGTCTTGCGTAAAACTGTTCTTTATAATTTGTAAATTACAAAGATAGGACTACTTTGTTTTTTCATATGGACTTCGTAAAATATCTCTTGGCATACTATACCAAAAGGTAATCCTAACTCGAAACAATAATATTCCAAAGTGAAACCCGACTCAACTTTAGGTTCTCTAAAAAAGATAATCCGCAATCGCAATTGTTTCTTAGAATTCGCGCAAGAATTTAGATAGCGTGCTTCGCTATTTGTGCTCAGAGATCAACTATTTTGCCTCTCATGTAAAACACAATGTAATTCCATGCCATGCGTTGCAGTTCATATACCTAACACAGTATTTTAAAAGCTTGAAGCAATTTATTGTTTCTGGGTGGGTTACAATCTTTCCAAATCATACACCAGGAAAGAGCTTGTTTATGATTATGATGCACAAGAAGTCAAGAAGTTGGCGATTCAAAATGCTTTGTCAAGTTTAACAACCACGCAAAGATAGGTCTTCCACGTAGAGTATCACAGTGTCAGCACATCTTATCGTGCGACCCTCATTTGTTGTACATCATCGTACCTGTAGAGCCAAAAGTTTGCTGTCATCAAAAGAGGATTGTTTTTGGCCAATTCAGATAAATTCACAATGTAGTTGGTATCTCCAACAGCTGCCCCAGCAGGTTTCTCCGTAGTAAAGTTGGCCATTATCAAACTCGCTTCCGTCGAATAACTCAAAAATGTTCCGTTATTTATGGGCAAAGTTGTCGTCAGTCCTGCTACGGATGATGCTGTTGGCGGTGGTGGAGCGTTGAACGGGCTGATGGAGAAAGATAAATAAATGGGTATGCAAAGGAGTGGTGATGTCACGTAGGCGGAGGCAATAGCCCATATGGCTCGTTCCATAGAACACAGCGTTTTGCATCTGACATGCATTGCCACCATAATGTACCTCCAAACAGCGAGTGTAACTGTGAGCCAAATTGAAATCGTATGGCAAACCTACGTGAACCGAGAGCAAAATAAAGAAGAAAAACAAAAAAAACTACCATTACATTGCTCAATTTTGTTTTTTATACTTAAATCAAGAAGGAAAACCGGACAAGCTTACCTGCGAGAAATTTGAATGTATCAGAACAAAAATGGCCCACGCGTACGTAGTTTTGCTTCCAGGTAAAATCATGTACACCGCGTATGGAATGTACTCCATCATGTTCAAAAGATCTGCCAGAGCCAATCCAGTGAGTATTGCGTTAGTAGGGTTGATCATCTCTCGTCTTGTTAGAACAATTAAATTGAGAATATTCGCCTGAGCGCCGAACAAGCAGACAAGTAGACTGGTGTACCCATGAACATGCTTGTAAGATTTTTCAAAAGACTTCAAACTTGCGCCACAATACCCCGCGGCAGCGGAAACAGTGGCATTGTTACTGGATTCTCCGAGTAACGTATCCTCATCCAAAAGAGTATTGTTAAATCCTACCGAATGGTTGTACACGGACGTCAGTAGCTCCGCACTTGTGTCCTCATCCATGATTCCTGCCTTCTTTTAGGTTTTTAAGAAAGTCTTGTCATGAAAAGAAAGAAGCCGTATACTGGTCAGTAATAACTATGAACGATGTGTACTTGTGTGTAGAAAATTGTAGACACTCCTTTGAAAGGAAACCTGGATAGGGAGAAGAAAGGAACGACAAAGTTTAAACACCGGTTTCCATCATTTTCCTCATGTGAGTGGTGGGGGTAGTACTAAAATATTAAAAAGGAACGGAGATCTGCTGGAAACTTGAAAACCCAAGGTCTCTTTTTAATGCGGTTGTATTCAAAACGTTTGTGTGGGTGATGGTGCTGGGGACTGTGGTAAAGTAAACGGGGGGTATTTTTGCTCACTGTCGTATTATCTTTCTTAAAAGGTACGAGAGAAAATATACTAGTTTCCTGATATGCGATTTAAACGCATTTGGTTTCATTCAAAGAGATGACTTGAAAATTCCGTTTACACAATGCACTTCATCCAAATGTGAAGGTAAAGAAAATAAAAGCTTTATCTACTACCCTCTCACGACTCCAGCCAACTGGATGATGATGTTGCAGAAGAAAAGCAGCCGAACGTGCATATATACTTGTACATAAAAGAGTTTAAGGAAAAAGCTCGCTATTCATTTTTAATAAGCATATATGCGGGAGCCACACAACTTGCCATGTCATTTTCAATATTGCAAAAAAGAAGACGAGACGGCAGATGGTACCATTCATATTTGGTGGATAGTTGACTGCAGTGTGTTAGCGATGTGATGACGCTCTCATAGGTGCTTATACTGGGCCCTTTTTAAAAAGGAATGCTTTTAAAGAAATAGAAGATTGTGAAAAGGCAACAACTGTGTTTTTGAAAGGAAAAGAAATGGACCGTGCACGAGAGCTCGCATCTCTACTTTTTACCGAAATTGTGTGCTTTAACAGTAGGATACAGCAACACCCACGAAAATGGGAGTTTATTGCCAAATGAGTTCTTAGGGAGTGCATGTTTCATTGATTCCCGTGGTATATGAATAATTTTTCAAAAAATGTTGATGGATTTAGGTATAGACTTGGTCCAAATGAGTTGTAAAATGGACCATTGATACTGGATATTATGTACACACAATAGTAGTATGTATTGTTCGTAGAGTGTACTCATTAATGTTTTTACTGATGTGATAGTGGTATCCTATATATCAGTTTGATTTCAAAATAAGACCATACTCGTCTTGTTAAGATGATAGGCAAAAAAGAAAAGGAAAGTTTTGATGTTAAAATAAACCCTTGTGGTATCCTGGACATAAGTTGAAACTACAGTCCTTATATAGTTTGTTCTGTGTAAAACGTCTCATTGTCCATATTATTATGTCTGCTTTAAGGACATTAAAAGATGAATGAATATTTCTTTTGTAGTATTTTCAGTGTATGTCCTTGTGTAAGTATTTGACTAACCTTCAAAAAGGCAGATTTAAAATTGAACTTTCCTTTTATCTGAACGAAATTGAGTATAAAGAAACTTCATTGTTAAATTCTTTAGTTACATCAAACGCACGTTACGAAAGCTGTCGTCAAACACTTGAAGATAATAATATTAATGTAAATTGGTTTAATGGAGTGAGTGTTAAAATAAAACTCTTTGAAACGTTTTCTTTCATAATACAAGACAAGGCTGAATAACTGCAGATTCAAAATAAACTGGTTAAAATGTACATGACAAAATGACAATACTAAAAGGCATATATGTAGAATATAAGTATTATTTTGACTTGTACATTTACATTTTGTTTTTATTTTTATTATTACTATTGTTATTTTTATGATAAATTAAAACAAAAAAGTGTGTTCGAACAAGATTTTATACGTTGAACAATAATAAATTGTTTAGTTTAAGTAAAAATGCAAAAGGTTCCACTATACATTGTAATTTTCAACCCAATTAGAAACATTTATGTATATTATCTGCATTGAGAATATTGAGATATACATAGCATTCATGATATTTTAAAAGTATTCATTGTATTTCTTCTCATTCAAAGTTCCGTTTTATTTGCAAAACTATTTTTAACTAAAATCTTTTGATCTTCATTCTTCAATACTCTTTCGTTTGTAGTTTGTACTCCAACAACAATGCTTTTATGTAAAAAAAAAAAACTTTCTCTTTGTATTACATATTTTAATATCGAAAAACTCCAAATCACAACTTGCGGTCCTTACTTGAATTTCACCCGCGTCTATGGTCTATATTGCTCCTGATAATATGCATTTAGTTAACACAAGTTGATAGTTTAACAATTTTAGAACAAACATGTATATATTATACATTATTTACTGTTTGATATAATACTCAATGTTGTGTGCCACTACTTTTTGAAAACAATTCATTGAAAGTTGAACTTTTTTAATTATTTTTTTCAAGAAGTACTGACGGTAATTAATCTGTTGAGAAGCCAATGAATATCTAATTTCAATAACAATCTTCAACGTTTATTTTAAGTAAAAAATTCCATGTTGTAAATTTTTATATAAAATATCATCAAAACGCATTCTCCCCTTGTACTACAAATCCTTCAGATAAGCTACAAAAGGTGGGTGCATTAGATACTACGGCATTCTTACAGGACCTCCGGTGTATACTGTATACTACACAAAACTAGATGTCACCCATCCTGGTGTTTATTATAATGAAAATGCATATTGTCGTTTTATATAAGGTTATGACCCGGAATTTATTTTGTAAATAAGGCAAATAAGTAGGTATTCATTATTAAAGCAAACACAAGTGTGTTTCTAGTTGCACACACAAACAGGTATATAGACAAATTACGTATGAGCACTTCTGTATACAGAAAGATTTACCAACACCCACTCTGTATTTTCAATTTACTTTCAAGCCAGCAAACTAGCTTTCATTAGTATTACGTTCTCAAAAGAACAAAAATAGAGAATGGGTACCGTACCCGAGGGTACGTTAGGTAAGCAAATTACAGCAACGCAATGGGTAGGTATTTTACTTTTCTGGGAACTACAAAATTTAAAACAGTGCAGTCTTCATTCATTAAAATATACTACATTTCTGCTTCCTTGCAGATCAATCGTACTCCGTTTAATTGTAAAAGCTGCAGGTGTGTGCTCTTTCATAATAATTCAAATTAAAGAAATGTTTAATAATTCAACTCCATTATTTACACAACTTACAGAAGAGATGTTTTTGAAAACGTTAAAAGTGCACTTTTGCAACCATATGGAACATACAAATGCAACACAATAAGATAATTTGCAAGGCGAACTATTACCCTTGAAGGAGACGTGCAGCCTTGAGTATACTCAAGACAGAACCGTCAAACAAACAACGACGGTTCATAAACAATGATTTCCTGCGAAGGATCTAATAAAATTGAAATTATACAATTCATACAGTTCATGTAGCTTGCGCTACAAGCCCTCAAAAACGGCATATTTATTATTATGGTAGATAATATTGTCCTTGACGTTTAATGAGATCCACCTTGAAAAACTGCAAAGAAACTATATACTTGTTTATATGTACGTCGATAATACTTTCAGTATGCTCAAATGACGACCTCCATGTAGTTTTTAAAATACACACAACCAATCATCAAATCGTTCTTGAAGTGACTAAAAACCGACCTTGAACAGTTCATATGAAAATGATAGCCGTATTCTTCATGAATGCACACATGGGCGTGTTTTAAACAAGCACAGATTTGTATACTTCACGTTCAATTCTTTTGACACTCACTTGCACCGGGTAGTGACAGCAGCGTTATTGCCAGCCTGTGTTTTTATGCATATTGAATTTTTCCATCATTTTAGAAACGAAGCCTACTAAAACATTTCGTCACGTACGTCATCACCACATTCAACTGGCGTGGTTCACATAAGCTTACGATATCCCCTTGCTGAATGAAGCATTTTCTTTTGGATTTGCATTTCAGAGATTGTGCATTTCGCTGTTTTACACTTATATGTTCTACCCAAATAAACAATCTAAAATGATTTTTTTTTACCAAAAATATTTTTACATACCTCTCAGAAGTGGCATTTTCAACAAAAAATCTTATTCGAGATGTCAATCCCAAAGCTGTTTACGTTTACCACCATGTGTGTATTGTGTATTCTAAACAGATGCTGAATGCTAGATTTTAAAACCTTCGTATGAGCAGGAAAAACCTGGAATTGCGTGACAAAGAATTCCCTCAATAGATTAAATGAAAATGGATCGTTTTGTAATGTTCTTTGCACTAGAGCTTTACCCTGAACCGTATCTGAAATCTAAATTAAAAGTCAAAGTATTTATTTACTTTCATGCAAAATGCTTTCTCGGGCTTACACACACGTTCGTCTTTTTCCCTTTTCAATTCTCTTCCCTCATTGTCACTTACCACACATTCTGCTTTTCTTATCAACCACAAGGAAACGAGTCGGCGTGAAAGGTAAAATTTTCTGCACTATTTATAAGTACATTTCCCCTATTTTCCCTATAATACCTGAAGAAGTGGCGTATTTAGACAGAAAACTAGTTCTTTGGTGCATATTTGTCATTGTTGTAGACGAACCGACTAATTTTATCGTCTCATGATATTCTCAAGAGGGAAGTAAAAGTAAGCTAAAGCATCATAAACCTCCATTTATAGACTTCTTTCATTATTTGTCCGTTTAATGCTGCAAGAAAGAGTGCGTCTCCGGAAAAAAGAGGAAACCCCACCGATAATGCCAGATATAAACACGCAATATAAAAGCCAGGTTTTCTTTCCTCTGCATTTAGTGACTGTGAGGCTATATTCATTCACAGAATATTATATGGCTTTTAATCCAAAAAAGTGACTTCTCTCAGGAGATAACAGCGTGGGAATGGGAATGCCAACTGCAAATAACTACATCAACCAAACTCTAAAGAGTTATGTTGGTGGAAGAGGCAAAAAACCATTTTCTTTTTTTTCGCTCTCTCACTCTCAAGAAGGCGCACACGAGGAGTAGATAGTTCCGACCACATCCTCTATTCTACAGGAGTAAACTTTTGCTTTCTCTCTGTAGACTAAAAACAACATACCAGCCGTGGCGCAGCCACGACCAACACACCATTTCACTTTTTCCGTCGTGTTCAACACAGTCTGGAGTGCAAAATAAACAGTACTTACTGGAACCAACGCACAAGCATACATATAAATTTCCGAACAAAAAAGGACGTATTTAATCCTGACAAAAGTATAAAAACGACACAGCGAGCACGTTTTTTTTAAAAAAAAGGTGGATGCTGGATGAATTTTCTTTTCATTGGAATTCAAACTGTTTGTCCTGCATAATGTGTGTGTGCATTCACCAGGAAAAATAGAAAGAAAACCTCTTTAGCTGTCTAGTTCTCAGCTGTTTGAGAATTTGCGATACAGTGATCACATACTTTCCAAAGCGGAAAGCTTGAATGAAACTTTCTCTCTCTGCATGATTTGCTCATATTGCACATGAGCAAAGCTTAGCACGTACCTTTGTCTGTGTTTTTAATGAGATAAAGATCAAGACTATAACACTGAAAGCAAAAGAATTGCTGGCGAAAGGGGGTTGGCAGTACTCCTGTCACGTTCACATAAGTAATCCCAGGTCACATTGATTACTATCAAAGTTTTCCTCCCGCAGAGACAATAATTACAGTGGAAACTGGGAAAGTATTCGTATTATAAAATTAGAGTATAACTAAAAATACAGAATATACCGGTTTATATGTATTTGCATCTATGCTATATCCTATCATTGACATCCATTTAGCTAGGACGTGACCCAGCTTATTTGTCACGGCCAGAGGAATTTTTATGGATGGAAGCTTTAGTGCTTTCTCCACATGGATATTTTTTCAAATAAAAATGCTGGCCTTTTCCTTTATATTAATAATATATATTTTTAACCCAAGCGAATATGTACGATAGAGCTATTTACTCGTGTACGGTGTAAAGGCTACGACGAGTACAAAATACCATAATATGATGATGCTGTAATGTGCAACACTAAAAGGGTCACAAATTGTAAAAACCTGATGGTGAACCTGAAGGAAAGGTTTGCATTTACAAGGGTTTCAAACCGAAGTTTGGTGGTCTTGCATGGCCACAACGAAACCACACGGATTGGCGAAATAATAAAGCGAAAAATGTGAATAGGGTTGGTAGTTAGGAGAGCGGTTTAGTGTGCAGGACATGATATCCTTGTGATCAGGAAAAAGCCGGCGCGGAGGCGAGGCGGAATAGGGTCACTCTTTCTTTATGTTTATGATTCTAAGGGAATGAGATAGGAAGAAGGGGAAACAATTCCAGGAAAGAAATGTTTTGGAAAGATTGAATGGGATGGTACTGGTAATTAGCCAAGATACATTTTGAGAGAGGTTATAGCGGTAACTCGAGTATCTGTAGTCCGTTTATTGAGAGAAAATAGAGAGATATTTGTAAAAGTGATGTATTTTACTGTGAGTTGAGGCAGAGTGTAAGCAGTAAAGTTCAAAGAGAAATATTTTTTCTGCAAAATAGATCAATGGTGTCGTTCAACTCAAGCAGGTTTAATCATTGATCCTCTTCCTCTCTGGTGCTATTGCTTTCTTTGGAACAACGGCTGGGATTTGGGGAAGTACTTACGTTGTGTACATCCGAAACGTTTGGAAGAGCAAACACTTAAATTAAATACTTTCAACATGAAAAGGGAAAGTGTTCAAAACACCTGATTCAATTTAATGTATTGTGTGCACGTGGTGGAACGCATATTTTGGCTCAGCGCAAAAGGTAGGGTTGTGTAATAGTACGTGGGAGAGACGACAGATATGTAGACCTTCGGTCCGAGGTCGAATTCAATTGTGAACTGCTGCAAAATTCTCACCTACTAATATTGCAAGCATGGAAAACATACCGTTTTGATATAGTGGGATGTGCAAGCAAACTGCACGAAATTACTTTCACTAACACAGACACATACTTAAATTACAAAAAACTTTTCCAATAACACAATAGTTGGCATAAGTTTTTAGGGGTAATATAAAATAAAGTTGCTTTCGCGAACCGTGAAAATTTTCGGCCGAGTAAATGGGATTGAAAGCAGTACCTACATTTGGGTGTGAGATTGTGATATGGGTTGAGATTTTCGTGAAAAACATTAAACAAAGGCCGAGAGTAAAATCACACAATATTCCTCTGCTTGTTTCTCTCATCAGTAAGCAGTATAGAAAATCTAATTGTAGACAAAGTACATATCTTACCATTTGAGTTTAGCTAGAATCATGAGAATCATGGAACACCCAATCTACATATAACTATCTATTATCGTATTTAATTTTTCGTCGCTTAACATTTTATTTTATCATCAACCATTACATGCTAACCCGTGCGTGCATACAAACCTGTCACTCTAAGCCTTCTACCTGTCACAAAAATGAACAGATTGAATGGCATCCGTATTGTAGAAGTGTGTTACATTTATGGTTTCCTCTCGCTCGCTACAAACTCAACATCACGTATCATCTTCCAGTGTAAAATTTTATTCCTGAAATTTGTCAGAAATTGTCGCTAACTTGTTTGCGTTTTGTGTTGGGACAGCTGTACATGAGGGAACATTTATTGTAAGTCAAATAAAAAACGACAATAAAACGCATTTCGTTTATTGTCAGGCGTTATACGGGGCGAAGTAGTATTATAATAAGAGTAATTCTGAAGCAAATGCCCGGGTACAAAATATGCACCTCCTGTTTAAGCCATTCCGTTCCGAATTCTTCCATTTGGGGCTAAATGCATTTTTTGAGATGAATATTATTATTATTATTATTATTATTCTTTATTGCAGACCACACATGTACATAAGAAAGGAGATTTCATACGTTACGATTATACTTATATACGGTTATAATTCAACGAAAGGATGAATTAGAGGTAAAAACATGACAAGGATGGATTTGAATAGCTAGACGCTGGTATTGTGGAGAAACTAGTTCATGGAAAACACGTATACCTTACC
>JAHZNB010004809.1:0-11945 GCA_027744295.1 Callyntrura guangdongensis
CGGCTCCATGGAGTTTTATAGGGAAGTTTCTTCAAGTTTTACATAAAGGTTTGGTGGCTTTATGATGAAAAATTTAGGTTTCTTTCGTCACTTTGCTACTATTACTTTGTAGGTTTATTTGAAAACTTCCACTACATTAAATTGTAAAATAAGATTACCAATGCAAAATTAAAACTTATTTTTAGTCATGTAACAGCAAATTTTTAGGCGCTGAGGCGTTGCCAAAGTTGTTATGAATCGTCGCCATTTAAGTAGTACGGTTAATTTTGAGTATTTTTAATTGAAATATAGTAAAATGTTCCCGATTAACTTCTGTAAGTATTCGCATTTGCGACGCGGTAACTTTCTAGATACACTACAAGTTTACAAGGCCATGTGGGCATCGAAAACCGAACGAGAGTGCACGAGTAGTGAGTGAAGTGAGGCCAAGTTGGAAACGAACATGTGCAGAATTAAGTGAGATGAGCTGCTGCTGCTGTATTTGTGTAATGTTGGTTCATAATTACATGATAGGCAATACTAGAGCCATTGCGATGTAGTCCATTACAGTAGTGTGCTTTTGTACGTACCTATTGGTGGTTATTGTGGTGGTTCGGTGGTTGTTTTCTCTCGCCAAGAAATGGTGAACTTTTCGAAATCTAATACAACTATATATCTGTATCATAGTTGACAAGTGCCGAAAATTAACGTTACTTCTTTAAACAAAGGAAAAAGGCTTTAATTATCGATTGAGAATGTCACTGGCGGATGGAGTGGTAATTTGTTTCATTTTTTCGTGTATTATTCTAGACCTTATGGTGTATTTTTAAAACACGACGTCACATTTGTATTTTACCCTCCCACCCTTACCTGTTGTCAGTTTTTCTACCAGTGGGCAAAGAACGTGCAGTGCTTTTGTTAACACTGCGATTTGTTCAAGAAAATATTATCTTGATTCGGTCCTTGGAATCGAATCGAATGAACCAGTATAAGCAAACAGTCTCAATGTTAATCCTTTCCAGGCCTCCAATCATATTATGCGTCATGCTGATGCTATACCCTGACCTCATACCTACTCTACCTCAACATACGTGAATGACATTTTTAAAATAGTTAAAATTATATGAGTCATAGAAAAAATCAATATTCTAATAAGAGAAGTTCATGATAAAACAGTATGTGATATCCGTTTATTTGTTTTTTATACTTTTTATAGGATGCTGGTGCTGCCCTGGATGCTGCTTCGTACCTGCATAAACCTGCGGAGGAATATGTTAACGATGTGAGATAATATAATATATCCTAATCCTACGTGACATACAATTTCAATAGCAAAGTTAATAATGGCAAAATTTCGTAATCATCAAAATGCTGAAGGAATTTTGCAAAATTGCTTGATATTAATTTATTGCATTTGCAAGAAGTGTCTTCAACTGCAAAGCAATTAGTTGTTGTATGCGTACTTGTTGGTGTCATCATCATTTATTAGTAGTGTCAACGGAATTACTAAAGTTGAACTTGTGGTTTTATGTTTTGTCCTTAAGGTTAACGTTGAGACGATGTGGGCGGTAAAAGCTGCAGAGGATGCTGAAGTTCATTATAATGTACGCTATATTTAAACTCAACATAAGTAGTTATAGAACGGTTACTGTGTTTGTGAAATTAAGTAATACAAAGTATTTCTTATATTTCTCCAGTTGCTTTGTTCGGCTGATCCGAAATTGCTCAAATTATCGAAATATGATGATTGGATATATTCAAAGTTTCGAAATCGTTTTCCAGACTTGATAATTGAAGATATTGACGTTGATTCTCTCAAGTCGGTTTCAGCAAAAGAGGTGTTGTATAGAAGCGTTTTGTTTTGTATCTATGACTGTTGCCGTATATGTATAGTAGAGGTTTTTTGAATGAAATATTCTTGTGATTGTTTTTTCTTCCTACAGAAATGGCGAAATTTTTGTGAAGAAATGAAAAGTTTGGAGGACTTCAGCTTCGGAACTTTGCTTAGACTGAATGCCAAAGGTGAATATTCTGAAGAAAATACGATACTGGTTACGCGTGTACAGTTTTTGGCCATTGAAATTGCGAGAAACAAGGAGGGTGTTAACGATCACGTGTACCAGCAAACAACTTCCAATGCCTCGTGATCCATCGTCACATAGTTTTAGATTAAATTAGATACAGAAACGTTTGTTGTGATGAATGCTAAATCTAAATGCCTTTTTTACACGGTTACTCATTGTTATGTATCGATATTAGTATATTCTTTTTTCTTACGGTGAGACTACTACTCTTGTGTATGTTCTGAATATAATGTAAAAACATAATATTGTTATTAATTTGTAAGGTCGAACCCCCGCAAATACTAATATGTATCAATATTTTTAGTATTGTGCTAAATAAAATTTTGGTTTTCCAGTAGCAAATACTTGTTGGCTGTATCGCTATGCCATGTTTGCGAAATATTAAACTGTTGAGAAACACAATCTGGGTATGCAGAAGTTAGTAAACTGTGAAAACGTTTTTAAGAAATCTTCGACAAATGCAATGCATACGTAATAATTCAAATAGTAATTTATTTTCATGGCATGAAATTATAAATATATTAGAGATTTTCCATCACACCGTTTAGAAATTGCACCAATAAGTTGAACATGGATATTTGAAGTACTTCAAGTTCCAAATATAATACGACAACGACATAATCATGCCTAACTATCTCTATCACTACATTTCTATTGTATTAATTTAGCTAAATAGTAGATTTAACGTAGCAGTTACAACTAAGGACCAGAGCAAAGATTATTTGACTTATACGTATAGTAATTATTTTAGCTGCATTGTTAACAAGAGGTAGATTGTTGTGTTAAACAAAAGTGGGCTCATTTGTTATCCAGACTTCTTTGGAAGAGTCGCCATTACCGTTGGTTATATCTCCTTCATAAATTATGGTGGAGGAGCTTATACTTTTATTTTGGTTCCTGTAATTGTAAGTAACTTTATTTTTCTTTTAACACGACACATTAATGACGGTTTTCAGGTAGGCAAAAAATACCTGCGTTGTTTTGGCGGTAATTTTGGTCCCATGGCAGGATTTCCATTCGTATCTCTAAAGTCATTTGTTGCATCCATACTAGCCTGTTTGATTTGGGAAGGTTGCCTGGAGTGCCCTATTGAAGAACCTGCTGATGGCGGACCATTTCCAACTCTGTTATCCGTCAGATTTGCTATAAAAAATGTAATTATTAGTTTTATTGGCAGAGTGAAGAATTGTGATGTTACTTAGCCAATACCGTTAAAGGTTATAAAGCATACTCTCTTCAGAAACAGGCGAATTCCGGCTTCTAAATTTGGTACTATATTTGTAATAATCAGACATTTCAAATGGCTTTGTTACTTCATTTCCCGCACCAGACCATGATTCACTACTTTCACTGCCTGTTGTAATAAGCATTACATAAAAGTAATTGTTAGAAAGCGACCAGATGGAAAAGCGGTATATGTCATCTAAAACTGTCTACGTACTTTTACTTGTAAATTCCGCAGATTCATTTGCAGGACTAGATATTGTCATACGTGCAATCCCACCGTCAACTGTATCCATTCCAGACGCCACCGACCCTCGAGAGGAACCTGGTCGCATAAATTAAAAAATGGGGTCAATACTTAAAACCTATATTATATGACAGCAGATGCATCCTTTCCAAACAAACCTCGAGTTGAAGATAGCATCGAAGGAGAGGGCGATGGGTTTTGCGTCATCACTGGTGTTGTCGGTGGTTCGTCAAGGTTGGTTTCATACCATTTCTTACTAGCTTTACTGGAATGCCTAAACGCTAACTCATTGCCAAGGCTCCTACATGGAAGTGGAACTAAATTGGGTGGCTTAGTAACTGAATGGCACGAAGGTGGTAACACTTCCCCTTGTTTCTTCATGTTTTTATTTTCATCAAGGTTCTCTACGTGGTAACTCCAAGTGTTCATTTGCCGTGGTGGGAGCGCGCTGACATGTGGATACTGCATTTGAGGTTGCCGAAGATCCAAAGGGTACGCTACCCTTTTTGTAAGTTTGCTTTCCATTAGTGCAGTATAGTACTGATGTTGTGTCATTGGAAAAATACTACTTCGTGTGGAAGTAACCCTTGGGGCTGCTGGTAGACCTATTTCATACTGCTCATCGGGTTTTAATTCCGCCGTTTTTTTAATTACATCTAAACCCGCCATAGAACCTATTGTTTTCGTATGTCGCCGTTTTTTGTCCAATATTTGATGTTTCTTCTTCTTTGCTAAACTTCTGTCTAAACTACCATACCTAGAAGATAAAAAACTATTAATAATCGTGTTTGTTTTAAATATTCGAATTCATCAAGAAAAACTATTCGAAATTATACGTATCAACTTACCAACTTCCATCAGACCTTGCATGTTCTTTTTCGCTTCGTTTACTTTGGTGTTGGTTCGCGGCGGTGCCTGGCAGCTGCGAAGCATAACTGCAAGAGGGACGTGTACCTGTTGCAATAGAAAGCACAAAAAGACATTAATCAATTTTGCCACTGTATGTCATTTTCATGTAGAATCAACACGAAATATTTTTTTGAATAACGATTCAACACATCTGTTAAAAGTTGCATACCTTGCAACCCACTTGGACCTGGTTGTGGAACACTTTTCCTTTCATGTTCACTACATGCCTCGGCACATAGCGTTATTAGATAATCTTGTCTTGAAAACATACGGCCGACAGCTACATCAGGTCCTCTCACTCCAGTTATTGCTGCCTCCTACAATATCACACAAGTATCTCATTAAAAGGCTATTAAATTTATGCACAAATTGATTTATGCCACAGATTGTTTGTGGTTTACATTCGTTATGCTTATAAATTGACAATTCATTCGTCTATAATATACAATGTCAGTGTGCGTTTCTGGTATATTGCAATTATACCTTTCTCAGTAACTCCTTTAGCTCATCAATTTTCACGTATGTTTCGTTCAGTAGGTATTCCAGCTTCCTTTTCGGATGACCGGTGTTATGATGTCTGATTGTCATTTTTGCGTCCTGTCTCGCCATTTTTACTATTAAGCCTACCGTTTATTCAGTTTATTTGACAAAATTTATATATTATTGGCACTGTGTATTTTAAGTAGACTAAGAATCACAGTACACGTTCTACAAAAGGTTTTTAGTTAAATTGAATTGATACTTAATTATTAAAGTCATTAATAAATAGATTTAGTACGCTCTTAATCCCTTAAACAATCTAAATTACTACTGCGTTTATACTTTAAAATTTCGCAATTGCGTAGGAAGCACTAACCGTAGTAATGAACACACGTAATCTTCACAGTTGACAGTAATGACCTTATTTTTAAAATGGCAAGGAGATAGGAATGATGCGGTTGTATTATTATAAAGTACAATAAAACGTGAAGCTGTCCTAAGCTTTCTTACTTTTTCAAAGACATCTATATATTTTAAACGTTAACGATAAACACTCTACATAAACATGTTAAAAATCAAGAAAATATATTTTCAAAATCCTCCAGTTACGTAACTATCCATTAAAATACACCAAACTATAAACTTGCATTCTTGACACAACTAGATGTGAAAACTTTAAAAAATGACTAAATATGTCGTTAATTTATTTACTTTTATTGGAACATATTGCATCTCATCACCTATCAGAAATCATACAAGTTGAAAAATCCCTACTTTAGGGAAACTACCTTGTTTCTTGTTGTTGTAACATAACTATTTTGCTGCTTATACAGCAAACGAGGTAGTAGAAATGGAATGAACAAACATTTAATCACCTATTGCATTACACTTTAAACATCCCTGAGTAATGTTAATTGTTGGACTACAATAGTAAAAATTACGATAAAAATGTTTGAATCCTACAATCCAAAAATATCCATACAATTTATATTCATATTTCGCCTTAATACGTTACCTAAAAACGCCATGACTATTTTTTATTTAACTCTTAAAAACATTATTCCATTACTATACGTTTATTTCGAGTAGCTTAAATATTTATACATTTAGCATTAAACTATAGCGTCTAGTCAGCTGCACACAGTTCCAAGGTTAAAAAGTTATCATGTCATGGCTTGTGGTATACATGTAAAAATAAAAATACGTGTTGACTATTAAGGGGCGTCTCGTAAAATCCTCCTGCCTGCTTACTGTAACATAATTACTCTTCTCGTACAAACTAATCTTCTTTGTACAAAAAATTTTAAGTGTATTCCTTCATACGCCTTAAATTTCTAATTACTAATTACAATATATCTTATGTTTCGTATCCCGTAAATGAGCCTGGGATGATGTGCCTCATGGTCTCCCAGGAAGAAGGTTCCTCTCTGTTGTTAGTGCAACTGTCCCTGTTAGATTAATTCAAAAACCACTTGATTCAATGCGGGTCACAATGACAGCTTGTTGCACTGATAAAATTAAGCGGAAAGATTCCTCCATAAAGAGGATGCTATCTATCACCATCACCCCACATCTTCCAAATCTGTCACAAAAAAACGCTCAGTCCACACAACTTCCAATGGATGGTTTTTTGACAAACCTTTTTCTACATCCTCAGTAAGACGATATTTATTTTTTACTGTCAGTGCTTTCAGCTTCATTTTCTTTTTTTGCAACTTTCCCTATCATATCACCTTCATTGATTGTTACACACGACTGCACGTAAAACAATATTACATTATTGACTACCGTCCTTGTACATACATTGTATATCATAATAGAGTGCACAGACAGAACTACATATTATAGACAACCACAGAAAGATGTAGTTTTGTATGCTGTGAAGGTTGGTTTTTATAATAATGGCTGATGATGGGGCCCACGACAGGAATGGGAAGGAAAAAGGTGAAGGTATGCATGCATGTGCATAATGTAATTATTCACATGATTGGATTTACTAGTTCGTTCGTACTCTCGTAATAACAACGCTTGGTGGACTTGTTTTTCTCTTCATATTTTTATTAGATTGATCTACAGTGATCCGCCAACATCTTTCACACTAATAATTAGCAATAGCATAAACTCTTTTGCAATAGGATAAATATAAGGACTACACTATATAGTCAGCAGCCCGACAAGTTTTCTTACATGGACAAATTCATTCTTGTCCGACTGGCCACGGTTTTACTATGGCATCGTCTTTCCTTACGAGTATTGATGGTGGTGAAGAAACATTCCATTCTCTCTTCATCGTTATCATCATCACGATGGAAATGATGATATGAAGACGATGATGATGATGGTCTGATTTTGCCATACACAGCAAATTCAATCAGATTCCTCTCGTTCGTTCCCTCTCTCCTTCCTCCGCTCTCAATTCGTTTAATGTATTAAAGCGATATGATATGACTAATGATGTTGATGATGAACAATTTGCATAGTGTGTGTAGGGCTCCGCTGGTGATAGTTAGCTATCATTGTTGGGTTTTCGTTTTTACTATTGCATGCAACGCAGGGTGTAGGTTTATCAGGATATATAAAATATTGTTGTACTACATGTTTTGCTTTAGCTTATATGCTTTTTGTAACCTGTAAGTTCTCTATCCTTTTATCTCCTGAGCATTCATAAAGTAATCATGTATATGTGTAGTTTACGATAATAATAATATTGCAATGGCGATGACGATGAATCATAAAGCTATGTACATAATATCTGGCCTGTGTGTTATGTTTACACGCAAGTCAAAAATACTTGTATTTTTACTTACAAAACTAAGACGCGCACACAACGAGCCTTATTCGTGAATTCGTGCTGATAATATACAACAAACAATAAAAACAGATTATAAACTTTAAACCATGCATGGTTGATATATAATATTTGGTTGTTTGTTGCTGATATGGCCGATTTGGTTGTTCGTGAGAGTGTAACTCCCATAAAACATTTTTCGTGCCTTGTTCTCCTCGGTTCATCATCTCGTTAAACTGTATCGCGTTGTTCCATCCTACCACTGAGCATTTATATTATTAAGGGGAACTCGGGCTGGGGAACGTAGGCACATATTGTGTAGGTATGTGTTCAAGATTCCTGATTTTTCGTCACTTGAATGCTTAATATACCATGACACGATGATGTCTCGTCTTCGTACTTCGATTTCGTCTTGAATTCCTGTTTGTATCGTCGTAGATGGTCGTGGTAACTGATTGTGAGAATGATTAGTATTAAGCTTAGAAACATTTATGAAAGCGAGCGAAGACGTGTACAAATGTGTAGCAGACTCAGAGATATTTCTTGTAGATGTGCATGTGCATATGATGTCAGCTTTTGAGGGTGAGTCAAAGGAATTATGTGCCTTTCTTCCACCTCCATGTTATCTGATGTGCTCCATTTGTTACAATGGTTTACAGTGGGTTTTTAACGGTGCAGTATGTACCTAAATGTTGTGGGTAGGTAGGCATATAAATATAAAAGGGAACAAGGCAGGCGACGACCTTTGCTGCCTTGGCTTAGAGTATGAATTAGTGCATGGCTCCGTGTAGTAGTCATTGGTTAGCATTATGTTTTAGGGACTAGAGGACAAACAATCAACAATTCCGTCTTAGTAGACAATTGTATATACGTATTAACCAATTTCATAGAAAGAAGGATTTTTGTATTAAATGTCTTGAGTGGCTCCAACAATGCATTGGTATTTTTACTCAGAGGAGGATATCTTGTCCACATTTTTTTAAAAAAGAATAACGTAACCGTGCATGGGATTGTGATCGACAAAAGCCATGGCCATGACATTGTATGGTCCCACGGACATTTTATAAACTCTTGTAAAAAATAAATACATACAAGGGATGTCCATAAACAAGTATTCATTTTATATTAACCTGGCAGAGTGGCTGACTGGCTGAAAGTTGTATTCACGAGACGCTAAAACAGGGTTTGTAGTGTCATGTATTTACGTATGCATCCATCCCTTCAGAACCGTGATGCACCTGCTGTCTTACATGAATGCATATAAAGGTGTGAGAGTGAGACAATGTTTCTTTCTAAGCAACAATATTATTACCAGTGCCTTTCGTATCAGCACCACCGCATTGCCGCTATTTGCTAACCTCTCAGAAATGAAATAAATTAATAATATCAATCAGAAACAATTCGGCGTCTGATTGATAAATGAAGAAAATTAATTGCAAGTTATCGTTACATATGATGTCCCATAAAATACTGCCTAACTTTACGTTACCTGTCAGAATGCGTGCATTTATGGACGACAGGGAAGTGATATTGTTATGCGAGTTTTCGCTAATCGGCTTTCACCATCCCGATTGAGGTTGAAAAGTATTAAGTTACCCCCGTATATATGTTTCGGAGGAACATCAACAACATTATGTTGTCAACATACAACGGAGCACGAGTAATTATGATGAATTTTCAGAATTTTGTGTTCATGTTTGGTATCAGAATTCAAACATCCTACCCCTTACTCCAGCGATTACACAACTAATTTGTAATTTATATTGAGCTGTTGCACAATGTCAAAATGAAAGTATTTTTCCATTAGCATACAAGAAACCCGATACCGTTTTTCCGCAATAACGTACCTATCTAAACGCTACCACATTTTTTGGATAGAGTATTAAAAAATAATTGAAAAGTTTATGTTTCATTACAAAAATGTAAAAAATAATTTGAGACTAAATTTTCACAAGCATTTGATGTTGAACAGGAAAAACTTGTAGACTTGATGAACGTTTTCATATATATATGCATGTGGTGTCTTAACTATTACGGCGGCTTACTATTACTGATTTCTCCTTTCTCTTCATTGGTGACATGACATGTTTTGATCAAAATTTTGGCAACGGTAGTGAGCAAGAAATTTTTCGCTTAAACTAAAATAGAATTCCTTTCACTGACGCATTGGACTATAGAGTAGTTGTAGATACGGAGAGACCAAAGTAGACGAAGTACTCATTATAAAGAATGATGCTTCCATAAGCACCCACTTCATTTTGACTTGGAAAACCTTTAGAAAGGTACAACTTGTACCACTGACTGAATCGACAACCACTTGTATTGTACGAGTGGCTGTCGATAAAAGGCCCAACTATAAAATGTGTGAGTTGTTATTATTAGTACAAGTTATATGATCTTCCTTAAATTCGCTTTTCCTTTAGTTAACAAATCCAGACTTTCTCTTTGTGGGATTTTATTCCAGTTGAGCTGGGATGGTAATAGGAAAAAGTAACTGTAGGAAATATTTACATTCGTGTTTTTTTCTGAGAAATCATGCGATCTGATACTCTTCATCCGGATGGAGTGACGTAAGGTTGGAAATAATTTATTGTAATTATATCGGTCTATCCATATTCCATAAGTATTTTACACGATATATGAGATACAATTTCCGTCAAAATATTCATAGAAATCATTAAATTTGAGCAATGCTTTTGCAATTTGCTTTCTACGCAAGATGTGCAATTTGTGTAAGTACAACGTGACACGGAAATGTTCTTTATTTTAATAGGAGTAATTGAAACTTGAGCATGTGAAACCTATCGCTCCGTACAAAACATTTTTGCTTGTATTGAATAGGATTTTTTATCGGTGTTGGTAGGTTGGATGGAATAATTTACTGTGTGGCCTACGACCTACGATAGAACTAATAAGACCATTAGGAATATGTTTGATATGATTCCTGCCGTGGGTAGCATGGTCCTAGTTTTCAGTGTGGAAATATTTTATATGAAAGTATTAAATCCACTACGGACACAGTGACGACACGCGTTGAAATGTAAAAGAGAGTTAGACTTACCAACCCGTAAAGATTATTGACAACGACACGGAGCTTACACTCACAAAAAGAGGAACAAGGCGTTACCGGAATCTGCCGAATTAGGGAGTAAAAAGTGAATGCATGATGAACTACGTACGAACTACGAAGAACTTTTTCTTTTCCCGTTTACCTAATATATCGAATAGTATGGATAAGACTGGTTATATGGATGGTTTGTGAATCGTTTTGGTTCCTGAAGAAGGATACAACCCAATCCAGCCAACAACCAAGTGTATGTTATAGTTAACGAAACTTTATTAAATTTGCAATTGGATTTCCACCATTCCATCTGATTAAGCAATTTCTATCAGCTACCAATTAACTTACTACTAAGTTTATATAGAATTTGTCCGACAAACCTATATCTGCACTTTATATAAATCTTCGTGTAATCTTACGTTCTCATTGTGGAGCCTTTAAACATGATCGGCCGATGTTTATATTTATAATTTGTATATTCTTTCAATAAACCATAAGAGCTCTTTCGTGTGTAATGACATTTTTATAACGGCAATGTACATCAAGATTGGTATGTTATATGATACATTCCCGGAGTGGAGAGGAACTTCATTATATTTTGTACTGGGCTCACTGGGCTGGGCTGGGGATCATCTATAAAATGGTGTAGTCGTGGCGTAGCGTAGCCTTAGTATTTAAGATTTTCTCTGAAAATAATTTCCGAACGATGGAGTTATGTGATATTGATAATACGTAGGTGCATAACGGTAACAAGCTCTGTCATACTAAAATGTTTATTGGAAATGGTTAATTGTAGGGATCGGTAATCTAAAAGTTTCGTATCGGTACTTTGTATATATAAACTTATTTTATAACTACGTAGATAGTCAATAGTAGAAGTGCTGGTACTGGTATTTTCTGAATTACGAGATACCTGATGTGTAATAAACCGGGTTAACTGTTGAAAGAAGGTTTACGATTGTTACGAAGTTACGAACTACGAAGGGTGCAATGAAGGTATTTAAGGGTTGATTGTGTATTTAAGGGTTGGTTGTGAATTTATGGTTTAACAATAATTAAACCTTGAAGAACTTCAGAGGTCACCTGGGTCACCCAATTCAACTAAAATTCAGTATACTAGTTTAGGGTACATATGAAGTACCTGTATGTATACTGAGTTTGAGCCCATTTGGA
>JAHZNB010004810.1:0-13279 GCA_027744295.1 Callyntrura guangdongensis
CCTGAGGTCATGTGACGTACACACTAGCACTCACTTCTTGTAGTAGGTATCTGTAAAATAGCCTGTTTGTTTATCCTTTAACGGACACTTTCCTTCAATCACATCTTGTGTAGTAGTGGCTTTGTATGTTTACTCTTTCAGAAGTATGAAAAGTACCTACCTCTCTCTCTCTCTCTCTCTCTAAGTACGTTTTGAGGACAAATTGAATGAGAAAGCTTGTCACTTAATATTACAGCTTGATTATGGTTTGCCGTAAGGCGTAAGTGTATTACCTTTTCTGTTTAGTCTCAGCTGGACTTCATTCGACAGTGCAAAACCCACATCTCATTTTGCATATTTCATTTTTTATTAAGGAGCTGTAACATTTGCAGCTTCGCTTTTATGGCGTAAAAATGGAGACAATCTAGTTTGGGAAAAGGTCTGTGTGTGATTTCTAAATCCGTACGAGATGTCTTCTGGGGAAAGCAGTAGTGATCCTGCACAATTCATTTGCTTGGAAAATGACTACTCTTCGCTCTCTCCTCGATGTTACTCCCTGATATCTTGTTTAAAATCATATTCCCGCATAAAAACGAACTACCTGCAATCCTGCGAAAATTCCTTCCATTCTTTTCTTTTGAGATACATCACGTCTCTCTGAGGACTACTAGGACATATTATCCTTTTTCTCATTTTCATTCAACGTTGTAAATACTATTTTACGAAGGGGATAAAAAAGTGGTTGAAAGGCTCAGCAGCAAAGAAAGTAAAATGTATTAGAAAAAATTCCCATTTCTGTAGATGGATGAAAAATGGTAGTATTTGTGAAGCCTCTCGCCAGAAGCCAAGGAAAGAATGCATATTCTCAGAAGAGAAGAGAATGTTTAGAACACAATGTGATGACCTCTCTGCTCTTTTTACATTTTTGCTATCTTCGTCTCGGCTTAATACTTCCACAAAAACGAATTGAAAGGAAGGTGGTATTTGATCAACAAGGTAGTCGCTCTTTCCAGATGGGCAAAAAAGCAAAAAAAAAAGATGTGAGAAGAATTCCATCTGAAAAAGTTACATTTTTGTATGTTTTGTGCGAAAATAAAAATAAAAAGGCATGGCTTTTACAAGTTTGCATAACGGACTTAACTGAGGACTCTTTTCAGTTGAATAGTCATGTTTAGCGAGTGGTGTATTGAAATTCAAGTAAGACTGGTGGCTTACGTCAGTATTGAGGGAGCGAGGGAGTACATATAAGTCTGTTACATGTGTGTAACGTGTGGTGTTGTATACTAGGTGGCAGACCGAGATTTTAAATCCTCTCTTCTCGCCGGAGTGTTACGACTCTCCATAGAGTATAGTATTTGCACTTCAGTAGGATCGACACTTCTTAGAGAAGACCTCGAATGGCCACTCAAACGGATTTCCTGAAGAAAATCCTTTTACTTCAAATGAAACTGAAAGAGAAAGCCTGTTTACGTACACATGTATACTTACATATATGTATGTAGTAGAAAGCTTCAAGATTTGCACACATACATTCGTTGTACATGTATAAAACGATACCTGCTCATGATTTATAGGGAAATAGGTGAGTATTTCAAACAGTGTAAATGTGTGAGTAAGTCTTTTTCTGCAACACAAAACTTTCGAAAAATAAATTATTCACCGAAATCTTATCCTGTCGTCCAAATTTCTATGACTTACTTCAGAAGGATTGTGTTTGCTTTTTCCAGGAGATAATGTAATATTATTTTCATTCACATTATCCGCCAGAAGACGTAATGGAACCGGGAATAATCTTTATGTGAGGAAGCTGTCTTGACAAAGATACGAGAAACTGGAAGAGCGTGTTTTCCATTTTCCAGTATTTGTTTAGTCTTGTCAGGGGGTGGAGCATTTACATTGTTAATTGCGTACTTTCCCGAATCCATCGGGACATTCAAGGTGGTTTTGTCCCGTTTCACTATTTACAATAATTACAACACACCATCATCATGAAAACATTTGCGATTCAGATATTCAAATGAACTACAGATCTTCTATTACATGGCAGAACGGACAAGCAGCTTTTACTACTTGGTGGTTCCTCTAAAGGGCAATTTTAAAGATTTAAAGAGCTAGACATCTTACCTAGGGGTTGTAGTGCAGTGATAGCATCATGTCTTGCCATCTTTCTTACTCGGATAATCCTCATTGTAAATGCCATATCACATGATCACATAAAATCTTAAGTGCTATTTACATAGAAGAATCCATCCGCCAAAACAAATGGAAACTCGGGGATATAATTAATTAATCTTTCACTTCAGTCAGAGTGTCTTCGTGGTCTTAAATATTTCAGAGGAGCACAACACTGCAATGCGCACTTTACCATATGTTGCGAAACCCTTACTGTGGGAAAGTTGATCAGGGCGGAATGTGGTTGTCGTGTAAGGTAACACAGTAACCTGTCTGGTTTCTCCAGAACAATAAAACTACATGTACTGGGAATATTTATTTTAGACCATATGGGATAATATTGTAATTATGAATATTTATGGATACTTTTACCATACCGTTGAGGTTTTCGTATGAGCTTTAGATGGAACCTACCCACACACTTACACCTAACTAGTTTCTCGATCTGCTGCGTATCATTTGACCCCAATCCACACATTCCAAATTTTGCCAAATGTGTATGGTAGATTCACTAATACTCAAAGTACCTACTTGCAACACCATCGAGGTAGCTTCATTTTCTAACTCTGGGAGAACTGTGAAGTCACGTCGAAAAGCATGTTATCGTAAAATTGTCAGTTTTGTTATACAGGTAGGAATATATTTCTTGCACATTTGGATTGATATAAATCCTGCAAAACAAACTACTCGTGTGATTTTTACTAGACTCGCATCTTTGAATTCGGATATACCAAGCATTTTGTAGAAAATACCACATGAAGTATGTTTTCGCTTATTTTATGTCCAAACAGTTTTTAAATATAGTATAAATAATGTTTGTTTATTTGACCGATCTTACTCCTTAGATATACAGCAGTAGGAAAAGGAGACTTTTCTCACATATAAGCATCTATCGACGCAAGAGTGATGTAACATTAGTCTCCAAATGCCTAGAAATATCTAAAATTTCACGTATCGCTTCACCCACCTACGAGCCATAAGCTGTGATGATGTATGATAAGTTTTGATTTATGTGCGTCTCTTCGTCCACATTTCTGAACAAAATGAGAAAATATTTTTTAATACTCGCTGATACCATTTTCCTCGAATTTTTTCTCCAAATATTTTGCATTACACAAACGTTAAGCTCGACATTCGTTGAATATTCAGGAAATACCAGGCGGATTGGAAATGAGTTTCATTTGTGAAGTATGAAAAGTTGGTTTTCTTGACGTAATGGATACTCAACCCAACGTGTTCAAATCGAAATCTTATTCATGACGGAAATGAATAGACAGTTGATTGAACCATGCACACGGCACACACTGTATGTTCAAATGAATATCCCTTCCATGAAACTTAAAACTTTTCGACTGGTTAAAATACGTTTTGAATTTTGGCAATGGTATTTGAATTGCGATAATGGACTCGATATTTTGACATCTGAAATGTCAATCAGGCTTGATCACGTTCCCGTATTGTGTAGTACCAGCTAGCCAAGAACACAAAAACGCCAAAAATGAAGATATAAATGTAGAGAATGGTTACGTTAAAGAAGTCAAGGAAAAAGGCGGTTCATTCTTAGAGATTTTCTTCCTTCAAAGTACATAGTAAGAAAAGTGATGATTTATGACTCTATCAAAATCAACGCAGCATTCTTCTCTCCGACCCGTTCATAGGTTTCTGAGTTTTTTTTACAAACCATGTCTGACCGTGGTACACAATGTTTAAGTCTGCCTGTCTTCTCGTTCATTTTTTCTCTTCGTGGACTACATTCTATTTGTATTCTCCTTTAAAATCCTTTTGTGATGTTTTACATAAAGTTCATTTGTGCATGCAGTGACTATAACCACGCTCTTAGCTAGTACCTATAAACATTTTGACACGAAGAAGGAAGAAAACAACAAAAAAGGGTACAGCTGCTACTGCATCATAGGAATTATATATGGGGGTGGTATATGTGGCGGTTCGTGGTGTTGCTAAGAAAGCAACAGCGGAAATGGCCTCGTTTCGACAGAATAAATGACTTATACTTTATATTTACTTGTTTAAGTGCTGGTGTCTTTTTTGTATGTACCTGGACCCGTGTTTGTCACATGAAAGGGCCTGGCGCCATATATGGTTACATTGGCCCGGAGAAAGCCGGCTTCTCAATTTTCCCCATCTTGCATATTCTTCCTCTCCGTCTTCCAACATTCTGAGTACAGCAATGCAATGTCAGTGTTGTGTTCATTTTCCAACGGCCATTTTAGTTACTTCAACTTATTCCTCAGCTTCTTCTCCTGTCTAAAATGGTAATGATTATGAAGAAGTTATACTGAGGACGAGGCAAGAAGAAGAAGAAAAGTAAGGTGATCTGTCTTTCGATCTGTCGCCTCCTTTCCTTAGTCATCCTTCACTGTCTGCAATAATGCTCACAGCGTCTTATTTCCGTTACCTTCATACTCGTTCCCCTATTCACTCACAACTACATATAAAACTCTTTTGCTTTTCTTGCTACTCTCTTAGTTCATTGTCTGATACAGATGTTCATAGTCAAGACGATTTATATAAGCGGTCATGCAAATAGTGTGTCTTGCTTTCTCTTTTTGATATACACATTTTCATAGCCAAACTGGAAGCGAACAGGCGGTTTTTTGTAGTAACCATCAGTTCATGGTGTAGCGACTCCTTTCAAAATTCAGATGACTTGGGGGAGGAGGATAACGATGTCGATGATGCTCTGAGATATTACTCACTTCTAGACCTGATGGCAACGATGTGTGCGGTGAAAAAGCATGTAGTACCAGGCAAATCCAGTTAAAGCTGAGACATTTAAAGAGTTGTAAAAAGTCATTAAATATGCACGGAGAATGAGAGCAGAATACCTATTTCAGTTTCTCTCTCATATACACTGCGAGTCATCGTTGTCGGTCTGTGTATCTCATTTGAATAGCTCATCTGTAGCGAAAGACGGGGCAAAAGTGCGAGAGAGAGAAAAAAACGGCAAAGTTAAGGATGTGTATTCGAATTTATGGCAAGTTGAAAGTCAGGTATGCCGAATGAGCTTTTATTGTTCACATGTCGTATTCTTATAGATAGGTAGGTATATCCTTTTGTATGTGTCATAATAATACCAGAGAGTTGTTCCCGTTCTACCTCATTCAGGTAATGTCAATTTATTTTTTGACTCATGACGAGCCACTTGATGACGATGATTATAGAGGGATAGTGAAAAAGACAAACTTAAAAGGTAAAAGCATGAAACATCCATGCTTTGATATGTGAGGAGAAAACTCCTATAAAAAATAACGGTTGCATATAGTAGGCTATACTATAGTCTACTATACCGTGCAAACGTCAGAAATAATTTCTTTTTCCCCATTTACATATTAGACGCTTACAAAATTCATGCTCTCGTTTTTCATTGAATCTCATATCTCTTTCTATATATATGCTCCCCCTTCTTCTTATTTTCACGTAGATTTCTTTTCTCTTGCTTTCTTTTAATTACATTTGAATTCATTTCTATTCTTAAGTTTTTTTGAAGTTTCAGCTTTCGTAATTTCGTTGATTTGTTGTAGATTTTGGCGCATTTTTAATGAGCCTGAGGGTAGGGAATGTCTTTTATACTGTTTTTCTTGACAGCACCACACACAAAATAATGATATGGAAGACCAGATAGTGTATTTCGGCCCATTCTACAGAATCATTTGGTTTACTACACTATGTTAACTGTAGTAGAATACTTTTTTTCTGAAAGTATAGTTACCGACTACAGTAATTGTATTGTAAGGTGAACGTATTATAACGCTGCCTATAATGTCGGGTAAAAAATTGTTTATTTGACCATTTTTCGAGCAGACTTTGTATACTGTTAACTGCAGATGTCTATGCAATCGTCACAGCAAATACAACGGTTACTAATAAATCTACTCTGATGAACGATGTTGAAAATTGCGATAGAACTAGCAAGGACACTTACAAAAGTAAGCTAGCGTAACAATATCATTGTACTAGGTATTGGATTGCAGATCGTTGTATCAGGCTACAAAAACGGCACCAGAACAAAAGAACGGAAAATTATCATCTTGTAACTTGTAACATGAGTGTACCACTTTCCATGTACTTGTGTATTTCCTGTGTATGGTACCTAACAACAACTCATTCCCTTTTGTAAGAGTTTTACTTTGCCGTTTCTATTTGTCACATGAAAAAAGGTCAATTTTTTGCGTATGCGCCTACTACATTAATTCAAATAAGCCATACTACTTGAAAAAATTGTACTGCGTGCTGCTCATCGCAATGCTAACATTTTCGGTACAAAAACTTTGTCTACGTCCGGAAGCATATAGTCATAATCGGTTTTACAAAAGACAATCGTCGTATGGCTCTAAAAAAAGTTGAAGTTAATAATAATAAGTAACCATCAGAACCAATTTGGTTTGGCTTTCTTTCGCTTTTTATTTTCACAGACACGTTATAGAAAAGAGGTAGCGACACAGTTTCACTTTCAGCGGAACTGCAAAGTATGCACGGCTTGGGTTTGGTCATAATCGAAGTGGTATGTGTGTGTAGTAATCTTAACCTAACAAGGAAGCAACGGCAGCTTTGTAGCTTTTTAACTGTCCTACCGCCGCTCCAATAATTTTATATCCTCAAGTAACCAGGAGCGTGTATCAGGTAGACAGTCAAAGCCGTATATGGACATAACATTCATATACACATGCTGGTGGTTTACTTGGTTTACATACAGAAAATAAACAAATATGAATACGAGCAAACGGAACGGAAGGGAAGAATGGTGCCACGATGTGAAGATTCTAGGTTTTTGTTTTTGGTTACTTCATTTCCTCGGTCGAACTTCGGCGTTAATAAAGTTGCCATTATTTTGGTGGAATTATATAGCTTTTTTACAACGATTTTACAAAGAAAACGAAACTACACCTAAAAAAAATCATTTTTAGTACCTAATGTACCAAATGGCTTTTATTGTTAACCATCTCAAAAGCTGATTTTTGGACTAGATAGAAGTAAACTCGTAAAAACTAACAGGGGTTTCTATCAAGTGAAACTGTTTAAGAATGTAAAATCTAGAAGTCTTACTTAAACACTCCATTATGTGGTGAAAAGTGGCAAATGAGTTGAGATGCTATTGTTGGTTTTTAGTTTGAATCAAATGTTTCGCTGCATGTTCGTTTGGCACATTCTGTCTTGAATCAACTATGCTATCTTGCATGACATTCACAAAGCATGTAGAAACTGATTTTCCACACCAACACGGTCAGAGCAATGGTAAAATTTCAAAAGGTGTAAAAAACCTTAAAGCATTTTAATGTATTCTGTCACGTCGTTCCAAAATAACTACGTATACATAATATTATGAATCATCAGTATTCTCGTTTTCTTATCTTAAAAGCAACGCATTGCATAGACAGTATTCGGTTTATTCAGGTTAAAACCAAAAAGTTCTTTTGTTCGTTTTCCTGATTTTCTTATCTAGTATCGTATATCATGTAGTAAATGTAGTGATGATACTACCTGTAACTCTTCTCTTACTTCGTATCCCTATATTTGTGCTCTCAAGTATAGAATTTTTTGCCAATGAGCTTCGCAGTGTAGTAAAACTAAGCTGCAATTATGTAAAATTTTATTGTTAGAAATTTGAGTACTCGCTTTAAGTTGTTTTAAGTATTTACTTGTTAGTCATTTACGACTTTTACAACCACCGAATATTAGATTTCATGGTATAAGTTGACTGCATCTTAGCTAAACCTCTTATATTATAGCAGTAGTGTTGTTGTCGTTGTAGCCGAGCCGGGAAACAGAATATCTCTTTACGCTAAAGTGAGTCTGTCCATAGGGTTTTTGAAAGCTGTACTTTCTGGTGTGTAGTTGTACTAAGTATGCTTTGTTTTCATTGTTTCGTGTATTATTAAAACATGGCACATTATGTGGAGTGGTGGAGTCAAATCACTGCACAGGCACAGACCACTGACTGAACTGAGTACAAGAAAACAAGAAGAGCGAAGCTTCAAAATAAGAAAATTTCCAGAAGTTGTATGAATGACCCAGTTGTAATAATAGAAAAGATAAAACCCCAATTATTTTGGTCATTTCACCTTCCGTGCTTGTGTAACAATGGAAGCTTGAATACTTTACGGAAGGGAAACGCAACTACTGGCTAAATAAGTAGCATCATAATATGCAGTAGGATTACAGTAAAAAAATCTTTGCTGGGGTTTCGCAACTCTAGCCGGTCTCTAATAATAGACGGGTTTCAAACACAATGTTTGTATAATGCACAGCAGATTCTGTGAGTAATAACGAAATTTACCAATTGCTACTTCCACATTCTAGTCTCCTGTAATGTTACGGTTTGTGGGTATCCTGTAATATTATATGTACCTATAAACCAGCGACCAGCATTACTATTTTATGTGTACTGGAGCAAACAGGGAAAATTATCTTCTTTCCCCCTTTACTATGGCTTAAAAGTACCGATTTTGTAGGTTGGTATTTTTATACATAATATATGAAATAAGTGTACAATGCTCACTTGTACTCACGTCGGTGGTAGAAGTGGCTGGTTTTTAGGTTGTGTTTGGGTAAAAGGGTGTAGGCGTAGGTAAATTTGTAGCAAGTATGTATCTACCTACTTAACATACAGGAAGCAGAATTCGTTTATGTAATGTTATGACATGGCTTATACATAATATTTAGCTATAAAACCGACAGAGAGACCGTTAGTAATGACTCTTTTTCTCTTTTATTTCTGAAAAAAACGAAGGACATTTTCTTTTTCTTTCTTTCATCTCTCAGTCAGTGTCGTAATGTACCAAACATTACCATATCGTCCGTACGTTGTACGGTTGAAGTCATTACATTTAAAAAAAATATTGTCATATAAAAACTGGGAGGAAAATTAAGTTTTTTAGTCCTGATGATTTTTATCTATCCGTAAGACTTGTAACACAATGAAGGAAAGTGTAAAAGTTATATCTATCGCAAAAGCATACACTCTTTTATTGCTTCCTTTTCTCTATTCTTTGCATTTTTTTAGAGAAAGTGCTAGAGGTTACAAGCAGAGCAGCCAGAACAAAAGATACTTCCTTGGGCAATCCCATGTTACTTTTGTAGTGGTGCAGTTCTAGAAATAAGGACACACAAGATGGAATACAAAGTATGCAGTAATGCTATGCACATGCTTATGATTGCATTCGTGTTTGTATCTGCTACACCACTTACCACTCACTTCATCTTCTTGTGTTCTTTTTGTGAGTCTCACAAGAACCTTGAAAAAATAATGACTTTCACCCTGACTCCATTTCCTCTCCCTTAATTTCCTCGAAATATGGGAGAAGTACCATGTCCTTGTTTTCTTGCCTTTTGCTACTTAGGTATGTTCCTCTTTGTGGCGAGTTCGAGTGAAGGGAACTACTTTTCCTTGTTTCCTGTCAGGACTTGCAAGAAAGACAAATATGTCGATGTCGTATATAAAGTAAACCTCAGAACCTCAGATCGAACCTGTAAAAAACACTGAATTATTCATTAGTTGATCCCGTCGGCAAAGGAGAGTTTATGAGCTGGTTTTACTATGCGTCATTGTCTTATTATCCATGTGCTGGGGAGTTACTAATTGAGAATAAGTACTCTAAACGTGCTCGTTAATTAATTGAACGAATTTAACTGTTGGAGGCTGCCGGTATAAATCCCGTCTATTCTGTTACAACAACAATGCAATGTGAAATAGAGATAAATCAAGAAAATATTTTCGATAATACCTATATATCAAATTAAGATGTACATTAGAATTATTTCGTAGTGTTTTATGAAAACGCGTTGGTTTAGTTGTTTGTCTTTAAACTAGGCAAATTGGGATCGTTTTGGCAAATGGATGAGTCAAAGCTGTATTAAATATCAATGGATTGTTTTTACTTTATTCAATTCAAAAAATGTTGATGAACATGGTACACGCTGAAAAAGTTTTTTGGTCAACTTGTACATATTACACATTTCACGTATGTATTTTGCCTAGTAGATGTACAATATTACCTGAAATTGTTTCTCTTTTAAAGTTAATTCCAGGCAGATTTTTAAGCATAACTTCAAATGCAAATAAGTAATTAAGGTATTTTATTCGTATGAATGGAATAAGAAAGAGCTTTTTGTTCCGTCTCGTTAAAATTTATGCATTTTCATTTTACGGTAGTTTGTACGGTTACATATTATAGTGCATACATTAACATAAAATAAGGAACATTTCCTTCTGAAATTTTCATCCGTTATATATGATCGTAAAATTATTGCTCGCACAAGAATATGTATTCTCTTCATATTTGGATTTTGTTTTCTTGTTTTCAAATTCCACTCCATGAAATGAAACTCATAGTAAGTGAATATCATATGTAATTGGATCGGTTCCAGACAGGCGAGCAAACTGGACGAATTGATGTGAAAAAAGGAAATTTATGTAAATGTGCTTGAGTTTTTGTACAACGGTATCAACTCTCTGGCACTTTATAACGTAGTGTTTTCTCACTTTCTCTGCCATAAAAAATAGTTTCCCAGTTTTCCTTCAAAGACAGGAAGCAGCGATACAACACCTCTAGTGGAAAATTGCCCTTTGGCAATTCAAACCAAAGTGAATTAATAAACTCCGTAATATAACAAGAGATTGCTGAAACTACACGAGAGTTTACGACATCCAATGTATTTTTTATTTCATAATTTCCAAAGTTAGACCAGTTACATAGGTCAACTCCTTGTTGGTCTGATTGGGTAGCAAGAGTATATGTAACCGGCAATGACAAAAGAATGCAGTTCGACTACTAGTATGACCTTTTAAAGCCCGAAATAAATGCCACGTCTTACCATCAATTTTATGTCTCAAACATACATATTAATGTAGTAATTTTTCCTTTGCTTGGCTCTTGCAATCAAACTCTAAATGTTGATGGGCTCTTTCGATTGATGATGGGAATTGCTGGGGAGAGTAAAAAACGTCCATGAGTACCTCCGAGAATTGGAATAACTAGAGTTCGTAACGATAATAGTTGCTCCATTGCTCAATTAACCTTGTTAGGGCACAGAACAGTATTTTGTTTTAGTAAGATGAATACTACAAGTAAAATCCAAGACATTGCCTAACATCATAAAGTCTTAAGGTAATATTGGCTTTTTCCTCTTGATTATTTCCACGCCTTGCACTTCATTATACTATAAATGAGTGTTGTAAAATAGTATAATGGACCTCATGTCGTAATTGGTTGTAAATTAATCTGTCTGTCCGTGCCTGACAAGAAAGTATAATTTTCCACAGAGGTCACGTAAAAATCTGCAGTGGGTATATGGTTTGTTCATACTAAATACGTTCATTACTTTATTTACATGATTTTATCAAGTTATTTGAATGTGTCTTATTGGGAAATGGGCCACCCACCTTGTATAAAAGTTTGTTTAATAAACTTTCCTATGGCACGCCAACCATCACATATGCATTGACCCGCTGAGCAGAGCAAGTGATAGAGAAGGGAAACTGCTATTTTTACGATTAGCTGGTGCCATGGATGGTATTTCCTGATGTAAATCTAATGGAATTGCTCGGGTCCATCGAAAATGAAATAAAAATACTAGCGTTACGCATGATTACCCTGACTGGAGTTAGATACTAGTCGTCGATTTTTGTGACTCTGCTTTTTGCTGCAAAATTCTTAACACGTCGATATAATACAATATAGCCTTCGTATGTTAGCCTAAGTGGGTACTACGCCTATGAGTATATACGTGGTGTATTACAAAACGAATAAAACATGTTTGTTCTCAACCATTTCCAGTTCTGTTGTACTCTTTCTCGTCTATATGACAGAGAAACAAAGGGTGAGTGACAATAGATGTGAAATGATGGAGAATAAATAGGAAGATGCTGGATTCAGCTGCAATATCCAAGTTTTACGACGTGCTGGGAATAAGAACTTAATCATCAGTTCATGGGTTCGAAATAGCGTACTCACAGTACTACTCACACACGTCCATTTCATATATAGAAGATATGTACATATTTTTCTTGGAATATATTGAGCCTCACATGCAACCAACAACGAGTGCTGTTAACCAGATGGATATGTAGTAAGAGGAGTAGTTCCCCCATAATAGTCTTCGATTCCAACCACATCAACGACCTTTTGTTGTTTTGTATTTTTCGCCATCCGCATCCTTCCTCTTCGATCTCTCTCTGTCTTTCTCTCATTTTACGTACACAAGTTTACCAAACGAAGATGTTGATGACATCAATGCTAAGTAAATGCTTCTTTCTTCATATTAACAAGTTTCTAACAAGCAAAACATCTAGCAAAGGTGTATATAAGGGTCTATAAGTATTGTGAATAGACAACAACAAAACTTTACATTGCAGTCCGTGGTCCCTAAAGAATAAACTGGTGGAGTCCCCATACATACTCTGTGGTAACGCCAGTTGCTGGATCTCTCACAGTGTGTGTCTGTTGAAAAACTCATCATTACATTTTGCCTTTACGTATGACGCAACACTTGGATGTTTTGCCTGCACTGTTTTGAATTGCCCCTGTACCCTGTTGTACACCAACACGGACAAGTTTGCGGTGTAAGTTAACGGAATTGTTAACGGGTTTCGAGTACATTTGCTGTGAATATACATGTACATTCTTAGGGAAGTGGGTTGATACCACTGATAACCTTTTTAATGGTCGTAAAACACACCAGTAGCCAGTATAGTTGTGTATAACAAGATTTTTTAAAAATGTACATGAGGTGCTAAACACTTACATTCTAGTGCGGTTCATCATCAGTTCTAATGAATAAATGTTAGGATTTTCCTCGCCTTTTGCTTGCCATCTAAATGTATGAATAGAGTCTACAACGCACTCGTTCAAGTAAACTATTTCTTTGGAGTTGGCCCCCAGTACTGCTGCTCTGTTCAAGGCTTCTTTGTGCTTTTTTCTGTTTTCGAGCTATTGCTTTTTCCACTTCCCTTTTTCTTCCCTTCATTGAGTAAATCATGATTTAAGTGTCGAGGGAGGAGCCTACTTCCATTAATGTGGAGCTCACTTTTAGCGATGGAGAGAGAGAGAAAAAAAGTTTTGGACTGCCGAAAAGTTGTCATGCAGAAAGAGTACCGAGGTCTTACTAAGAC